>CABHPP010148337.1:0-12132 GCA_902168425.1 Peromyscus attwateri
GTGGGAACTCATGAACTTTAGACCAACAGCTGTGGAGCCTGCATGGGACCAGACTAGGCCCTCTGCATGCGGGAGACAGTTGTGTAGCTTGGTCTGTTTGAGGGGCCCCAGCAGTGGAATCAGGATCTATCCTTGGTGTATGAGCTTGCTTTTTGGAGCCCATTACCTATGGTGGGACACCTTGCTCACCCTTGATGCAGGGGAGAGGGGCTTGGTCCTGCCTCAACTGAGTATATACCAGGCTTTGCTGACTCTCCATGGGAGGCCCCTTTTGGAGGAGGGGATAGGGGTGGGTCGGGTGGGGAGAAGTTGGAGGGGGAGTGGGAGGAGGGATGAGAGGGGAATTTGTGGTTGGTATGTAGAATGAATAAAAACTGTTTTGGAAAGAAAAAAGAAAAACAACAAAACAAAACTCCATGGAGTATCCAGTAGCCAGAAAAGTCAGAACACTGAAGTACAGAAGACTGCAATAGGAAGTAATCTAGAGAAGAAATGAGTTAGGTGTCTCTTGACACTCATCTGATACAGAGTTGATAAAGACATACGTAGCAGGCACAATGGTAAAATAGAGAAAAATAAGAATATTTTGAAGGGTACAATAAGCAGTTTTCATAAAAGTAAAGAGGAAGACAATGATAATGTAAGATTCTTTGGGAAAAGGTTAGTACCCATTAAACCTCCAGTTTAGAAATACATTATATATGGTTGAGTAAGATTGCTGTGAGAACAGGGTAGACAGGCAGATCGGCTTAGTATAGGGATGGAGACAATGATTTAGTGTGGATGTATTCTTTGGAAGTTGAAGGTTGGAAGCTCCATGTGGAAGAAAACAAACAAGACTCCCAGAAAAGTGATGATGATGTGGGAAGTGATGCTTGGGTACCCTAGTAGTTTCAGGGTACAGGAGAGAGTGGGGCCTTCACAGAACACAGAGAGCACCCCAAGAAGTTGAGTTTCTTCTGTTCTAGCTAGGTTGTAATGCTGAAGAACCATGCCTACTATTTATGCTTCATTAACAGTAAAAGTACTCAAAATGGCAACTTACAGTCTTCAAGAAAAGACAGAATTAGGATTCTTACTGTAGCATGAATCTTAAAAGGTTCTTATTAATAAAATCAAACCTGAGGCCAGTAATTGGGGTGAACTCCAGACGGCCAGAGAGACAGAACAAGCCACAGCTATCTCACCTTGCCAGTTCCTCAACTGATCCTGTTTCCTCAGACTGGAGGCCTCTGAGTCCTCATCCAGAATGAATCTCAGCTGAACTGTTGCTCAAAAGCCTGAATGCTTAACCAGGCCAAACATTTAACCAGGCCAAATGCCTCTAGTTTCTGGTCCTCACGCCTTATATATCTTTCTGCTTTCTGCCTCACTCCCTGGGATTAAAGGCTCGCTTTCTGGGATTAAAGGCGTGAGTCACCATGCTTGGCTGTATCCTTGAACACATGGATTTCTGCCTCTGGAATGCTAGGATTAAAGGCGTGTGCTACCACTGCCTATCCTCATGTTGAATATTGTGGCTGTCCTGTTCTCTGACCCCAGATAAGTTTATTAGCGTACACAATATTTTGGGGAACACAATACCACCACATTCTTACATTCTTTAAGAAGTGGTGATTGGTTTTGATTCTGAAATATTCTCAGCATTAGCTTCCAATTTGTGTGATGTTTCTTAGGCATTAGTGTGTGCCAGTACTCTGTTAATTTTAAAATGCTGATTCTTAGGCCCCCAGAAAGCAGTTGTGTAAGTTGGAAATTAGAACACATTTAAATATTTCTTGTTTGCTTCTGATGCAGCTGACTATTGGACTGTTGGACTGTTGGACCAATTGTGGGGGGAGGGGATGACACTGAACTAAACTGAACTAGTTTGTTGTAAAACTAGGTAGTTTGATGCAAGAGAATGAAACTCATTGCTTGTCTGCCTATAAGATGCTTCATTTCTGTAATGAAAACATAGTGTAGAGGAGGGAAGTGCCAGTTGAGAGAGCTGGCTGAGTTAGTGATTTGACTAACTTCTTAGTACTTTTGCTTCACTGCTATGTACTTATTTTAAGGTACAGTATGCATATCAGCAGTTATGTCGTCAAATTTCCCTGTTAATAATTTTGATGCCTAAATTGATCTCATATATTAGATTGTCCCTTTCTTTTTTTCTTTGTTGTGTCTTTATATTTCTGTAGTAAAAATAAGCATACCTATATTGATATCTAAATAATATAGGCAATACTTCCCATAGCCCCTGTCATACCAATCTCTTATAGCATTTGTATTAATTTAGAACAATCCAGTGCTTGTAAATACCCTTTCTGACATAGATTGAAAACTGTGTTTGTCACATATAACAAAATTTACCTAAAAATCATACTATGTTGTTGAAAAAACAATCTCACATTGTAAATTTTAATAACTGACAGTGGTATTAAGAAATCCCTGTTTTGAGCCGGGCTTTGGTGGCGCATGCCTTTAATCCCAGCACTCGGGAGGCAGAGCCAGGCGGATCTCTGTGAGTTCGAGGCCAGCCTGGGCTACCAAGTGAATTCCAGGAAAAGGCGCAAAGCTACACAGAAAAACCCTGTCTTGAAAAACAAAAAACAAAAAACAAAAAAAAAAAAAAAAAAAGAAGAAGTCCCTGTTTTATTATGAAACATACTTATGGATCTCCCATTTTTATTAGTTCTTGCTAATTTCTAAAATCGGTGGGTCACAGCTGTCTTCAAGTTGCACATGCACCAGAAGTGGTGTTTGTGGCTGTCCCTCCTGTACACCTCCGAGGTAGCATCGTTAAGAATTGATCATCGGCTCTGGGACATTATCCCTTACCCCATCCCATCCCCACCTGTTCGTGGTAGTGTTAAGAATTGATCGGCTCCGGGACATTATCCCTTACCCCATCCCATCCCCACCTGTTCGTGTGACATTTTCTAGAATATTCATCTCGAAACTAAGAAGAGTGATACCCAGGAAATTTAGCCATGTATTGTTTTCTTGACAATTTAAAATCAAGTTATTAGCAAAGCGTGGTGGAATAAGCCTTTAATTCCAGTACTTAAGAGATTGAAGCCAAAAGATGAAGAGTTGGGATACCAGCCTGGACTATATAACACAACTCTAGAGAAAATAATAATAATTAAAAACCCAACAACAACAGCAAAAAACCTAAATGGATGAATCAGGTAATCTGTGTCATGTTATCCAATACTATGGTTTAAAATTAGAAATCTTTCTGCCTCTTAAAATGCTATGGATGGTCATTTAGACTAGTTCCTTAGGATGTTTAGCACAAATTTTACATAAGTAAGTGCCTGTCTTTGTACATACCACAGTTGGTGTGACCTTCTCGTGTCTATCACTCGTGAATTAATTATCTCTTTCCCACTGAGCTTACTTCTTTCAGTAGAACTCTGCCATTTGCCTACTTATCCTTAATACGATGCCTCACGTAGATTGAAGATTCATATACAAAAGAAGGTAATAGAAATAGCTTCTTGTTGATGGCTTTATCCCCTTTTTAGTGATCCAAGTTATTCTAAACATCTCCCTTTTTATATACTTAAAACTACAAATATTGGAGAACATTGTAACACTTGGCAAACTGTCCTGAATTAGCTGTGCTTTCTTTACTCTATGTAGTGAACTCTCTTCTTCCTCTTACCTGCTATTCTGCCCTCCCTACATATTGGTTCCTTCATATCACTCAGTCTAAGTTTAGTTTTAAGATTTTTTTTCAGACTGTAAAAACTAAAGATATTTTGATGGATATAATATGTTTATATAAAATAATGGTAATAGTTTGTATATTTGTATATATTTATTTATATTTGTATACCCTGAATTTACAGATAAAAAATTTATGGTCATAATAATAGTCTCCTAAATTTTAGAGGCTAAATTTATGCTATTTATAAAATTTAATATCTGAGAACCACTGGTGTACTACTTTCTGGTGTCTGAAATGCAGCTTTACTCATGTCCATCACGGGGGCTGTTGAGAATAGATTGTTAATCTCATACCTGTAAAAAGAAGTATCTGAGCATTGCTAGATCCTGCTTGTGTAGCAATTCCCTACTTACATAATTCAGTTCTGCTGGTAGGCTATTCATAAGTCCTTTTATTTGCAAGTTTGGTATTACACCAACCAGGTAGGAAACTATACTTGTATATTGTATATTGTTGTCATGGCTATGTACATAAATTATTTTCACAAAGGAGAAACCAGTAACACGGTCCTGACTCTTCTTACATTGTCTCCTTTACAAGAAGGAGTCAAAGACTTTTGTATTTTGGATGAAGTTTCTTAATCATAAATGTGTCTTATAAAAGGCTGCCTCATAAAGATATACTATAAACATAAACTACTTTACTTTTTTAAGTTTCATTTGACTCTACTTTGCCCTAAGCTTCATGGCTTTCTGTATTGTTTCACTGGGGTTTGATTCTCCAACCTTGCTATATATCTAGGCTGTTGGTTTTGAGCCATGAATATACAGTGGATTTATTTGTAAAGCGTTGGGGGTAAATGAGCAGTTCAAACTCTAGATCCATTAAATGAAATGTCTGTGTAGTTACAATGTGCATTGAGAATTGGCAACCAGAGATGAGAACAACTGCCAGAAAATTAAAGATAATGCAGTTACAGAGATTAAATACAGCATTTGACTGATGGAAGCCCATCTGTTTGTGGTTAGGAAAGTCATTGCAGTTTGTTTGTTGCAGACCTTAGTTCGTGTCCATTCACATTTACAAATGTAAAACTCAGGAAGAAAGGCAGGGTGCTTATACTGGAGTATAAGCTTTTCCCAGTCAGTTATCAGCGTCATGTCTTCAGGCTCTACAACAGCATTTAAAAGTTCATCAGACTTGACTCTGCTCTTACAGAGATATAACATCTTATGGCCACGTTGGCAGTATACCTGAATCACAACCAGAAAATTGCTCTGATTTCTAAAACTTTAAGTCTTATGTAAGTCTTAGGTCCCTGGGGTGTTGGTTCTCTAGAATTTGACCATGAAGTTAAGGAAATATATTCTAATCTATAGATTAACAGTTACCACGATAAGTTTTAATTTTGGAGCATTTGTTCTGCTCATTGCACATCATTTTAAATTTTAGGTTTATTGATATGTGTAGTTCTTATACGCCTTCTACAGTACAAAATTCTGTGAATGCTAATAGTATGCACCTGTGAAATCACTGCCACAAACTATAAAACATTTCCATCACTCCCAGAATTCCCTTTCCGGTCCTTCTATCTCTCCCTACTCACTGCCCCATACAGGATTTTTTGTTGTTGTTATAGTTACCTTTCAGAGTTTTAACATGTTATTTTTTTATGTATAAATGGTAATAACTCCCCTGATATGTTATGATCTCGGATTGTCAGCACTAAATGGATTCAGCAGTATATCACACACACACATACACATACATTTATTACATATAAATAATTAAAGAAGAGATTATAATAAAAATTGAGTAAGTTTTAGGTATATACCCTGCTGTTTTGATAAAAAAAATATATCTTATTTTATGATTCCTCAGTCAATCTGATTGACATCCATCAGTAACAGTTATTTTGTGTGTGTATGACTACTAAAAATTTACTGTTTACTAATGTATACATTCTAACATATTTACAGTACTGTACATTAGATCTCTAAAGCCTGTTCATTTTGTAACTTAGTTTTTACCCCTTGACCAACATTGGTGTCTTCAACTCTTCCCTCTTCCTCAGACCTCTGATGAGCACACAGTACTTTATATTTCTTTAAGCCCCTTGCTTTAGATTCCACGTCTACATGGTCTGTGATGCATGTCTTTGCTGTGACTGGTATATTTCATGTAGTGTAATATCCTCGAAGTTCATTCACATTGTCAAGAGTGGCAGGATTTCCTTTTTTGAATTGAGTGATGCTTCATTATATATGTAAACACCATAATTCTTTTGTCTACTACTCACTGATGGACACCTGGAGTTTTTTTCTTATCTTGTAGTTAATACCACAGAGAGCATAAGATTACAAAGTCTCTTTTACATATTGATTTTGTTTTTCATACATACAGAGAGGGAAACGGGGGAGAGAGGATGAGAGGAGGTGAAAGCTTTGGGATATTTTGAGGAAGCTCTGTATTGTTTTCCATAATGGTAGTAGTATACTCTCAGAACAGAATACATAGGCTCCCTTTTCTCCACGTATAGCATAGCCATTACATTGTAGCTTTAATTAGCATTTCCCTGACTACTAGTGATGATGACCATCTTTTCATGTGCCTGGTAATCATTTTTTATGTCTGGCATGAAAAGTGACTTCAGTTCCTTTATCCACTTTTTAAAAAGACTGGTATAATTTTACTGTTGAATCTCATGAGTCCCTATATATTTTCTATGTTAATATTTTACCATTTGTGGTTTATAAATAAATTAGTTAGAGTTATATTCATTAAATTTCAGATCTTTGCTTTATATTTATACCTTTTTTTTTTTTTTTTTTTTGGTTTTTCGAGACAGGGTTTCTCTGTGTAGCTTTGCGCCTTTCCTGGAGCTCACTTGGTAGCCCAGGCTGGCCTCGAACTCACAGAGATCCGCCTGGCTCTGCCTCCCGAGTGCTGGGATTAAAGGCGTGCGCCACCAACGCCCGGCTATTTATACCTTTTAAGAAGGAGAATTAGAATAATGACTGAGAAAAATAATATCATGTGTAATTAGGTGATCACAGCATGTAAAATGCACTGATTCACTTTTCTTGAATATAAGAAACTCATTATAATTTAGTGTTTTTGTTCAAATTACTTTTATTTAAGCTTAAAGATTTTACAAAAATACCTGTGAACTTCATAGATGTGACTCCACTTCCACTTTTTTTTTTATTTTTTATTTATTTTTGTTGTTTTAAAGCAGGTTTTTTTAAAGTGTAAATATAAAGAGAATACAAAAAGTAGAAGTCATGCTGTTGTGAACTGTGTTCTAGGATTTATATAACTTAAGTTGATTTTAAAACTATGTAGTTGAATAAGTAATTGTTGATGATTCTCTAAGTTTATTCTTCTTGTTTGATCATGAAGTGTGTGTGTATGTGTGTGTGTAATGATGCTTCCTAAAAGTAATTTTTGTGTTCCTTATAATAGGAAAGGTGAAGTTGTGTATTTGTTGGATATATTCATACTTTGTCTCTCTCTAATGTACATCCAGTTTTTCTAGGATTCCTGTAGGGAGTGAATTTTGAAAGTGAGGTGCTGGTACAGCGCTTGTCTAAGCATGCTCCAAGTCCTGAGTTCACGTCCCAGAGCTGCATAAAATCGAGTACGGTACCACACTCTTATAATCCTAGCACTGGTGCTCGAGGCAGAAGGATCAGACGGTTAGTTCATCCACTTTGAGGACAGTCTCAGGTACATGAGACCCTTTCAGCCCTCATCACAGAAGCTTCTTCCTACCTCTAGTGTGGAATTATAGGCAGCCACCCTTGGGCTTTTCTTTTGAGTGGGTGCTGAGCAAGCCCTGTACCTACTGAGCCATTTCTCCAGGCCCCAGGGTCCTGTTCTTTTTGAGGGAATAGATTTGTTTTAGCTCACAGTGTCTTGCAGGGAAATCACGGCTGAGTTCATGGTGGTACAAGCAAGCCCTGCCCCTGGAAGTTGAAACATGCAGGGGCTTGCTTACATCTCAGGGATGGCCAGGAAGCAAAGTGTATTGTCCTTTTCAGTGAAACAGTAGTTAAAATTGTGGTTGACCTAATAACCAAGTGACTGTCAAAAGTCTTTAGAATCAACTTTTAATATATGTTTTATGTATACAGTTTGAGTGTACAGAAGAAATTAGAACATACATGCTGGGCATTTTGGTAACTTTTTTTTATTAATTTGGGGAGCAGTGCTTTCAGAACCCATATTATACTATGCTTAAACATTTGTTAAATTCAGTATTTTGAACACTATAAAAGCAGAATACTGCTGGGCAGTGGTGGCACACACACCTTTAATCCCAGTACTCAGGAGGCAGAGCCAGGTGGATCTCTGTGAGTTCAAAGCCAGCCTGGTCTACAGAGAGAGATCCAGGACAGGCACCAAAACTGCACAAAGAAACCCTGTCTCAAAAAAAAAAAGCAGAATACTATGAAAAAATTAACCTTTCCCATTTTGTTTTTCCTCTTAATTTATTTAAAATAGTGCCCTTAAGCTTTCGGGAATATAACAGAAAGTGAAATTTTCTCATAATTAAAAATCAACTATGTTTTTTGTCCATTTTTAGCCATTAAACATTTACTGTAGTGTATACTTAATAGGCTTTGATAAATATTTGTTGGGTAAAGGCTTGAATTAAAAGTTGTGGTTCAGGATACGTACAAGGGACACAGGGAATATATTAAGTTCATGTCTGGTTTGTTATAGCTTCACTCACATTTTATTTATATGCTTTGCACTTTTTGTTTTATTACCTGTGTGATAACTTTATTATTTCATATAGCATTTAACAGTAATTTTTTTTTTCTTCACTGGGGCTGGAGAAATAGCTCAGCACTTAGAAGTTGCTGCTGTTCCAAGAATTCATGTTTGATTCTCAGCTCTTACGTAACGGGGCTCACAACTGCCGATAAACTCCTGCTCAGTTGATTTTACACCTTCTTTTGGCTTTCATGGGCACCTGCACACTTGTGCACACACTTTAAAATAGTCTTCAAAAAAGAAAAAACCTTTTCATCAAATACAGATTAAAAATGTATAAATATATATTCTTATATATAAATATAAGAATAAAAATATATAAAATTTTATTGTTTATTTTCAGTTATATAGCTAAGTGCACTCTGCTTACAATCACATTAACTTTCAGTGTGAGCACACTTTGAGGTATGTAAACTCTACTGTTAATGAAAATGTTAAAATATTAAGTTATTTGCAATTAAAATCAATTAAACACACAGACAAATGTTTGAATCCTTTAAATGTCAGATAAGCAGATAATGAACCTCAAAACTACATGTAAAGCACTCTTTAAAGACAGTTCTGTTGACTGTGAGGAATACAGAGGCCTTTTAAAAAGCCATTTGGAAATAGGTTTCTCTATAGTTTTAATCATCTTTGCATCTTTTAGCTGTTAGTTAATTATAGAGTAAATCAAGTTTCAGAGTCTAAAATGACATGGTAAGGACACTAAGAAGTTTAATAGAGGGCAATTGTGTCTCACATAACCACCTTTAGTTCTCAGCTGTAATGGGCAAATACTGAACTCAGGGTCACCATCCGTGACAGGAGTTCCACTTTGAGTGTGTTCTGTTTTTCTGTTACTTTTCTCCTGCACTTTGGAGCCTTCAGTTGATCCGTCCTTACTCAGTAAGTGCGTACTAGAGCCAAGGTTTCTAGCATTCCCTAGTTAATGGGAACTAGGATAGCTGGTGCTCAGGCTTCCTGCCCTTGGATGCAGTAGCATTGTGGACATGGTGTCCTCACCAGCAGTGGCACTGACAACCCCTGGACTGCTGTTGGCTTTTTCTCCTAGCTTTTCCCCCCACCCTCTTAGTGCTGATGTTTAGGACTCTCTTCCAAATAAAATACCAATATTCAAATTTTCCCTACCATGTAGAATATAAATCAAGTCTTGCACGAATGAAATCAGTTTTCAGTACTCACAGGTTCTTTGAAATACATTTGATAATAGAATTTTTATGCAAATGGCTCACATTTACAAACCCATGTAACTCACTCAAGTATTTCTGAATAATGTATGTGTTACATAGGATAGTGAAACAAGTCCAAGGGGCCCTCTAAAGTTGATACAGAACTCTAATCATAAAGCAGCTTTAAAACTACACTATACCTCATTGAGTCATTTAGTACCAAGTCTGACAGATAAATTTAAGATTATGAGCGCCCATAGGTGTATGGAAAAATCACTAATCAGAGTACTGCTTTGAAGACCTCTTATTCTGTTTGTAGTCTTAATACATCCCTCCATCTGATAGATGTTGCTAAGAAAGAAATTTTTGAGAATTTATTAAATTATTATTTGCTTCTTAGGGGACAGAGGCGGCTAACCTGATTTGTAACAAATTAAGAGCCCAGCCCCTTCACAAATATTAATGACTAATGAAAATGTTAGTATATTAAGGGCGTAACACTCCTTTACCGTTAGTAAAGCTTCCATTTACTTTGGAAATAAAATCAGTATTTAGTCTATGAATGATTGGTACCATGGTCTTCTAACTGGACAATGTGTATATGGGTGTGTTGAACCCTTACTTGTGTTTATAGGCATAGTCAAAAGTTGAGGGGTAATAAATAGGTTTTCAACTCAACACTTACTAGACTGTGGAACTAAAGTAGCCAGTAAATAGAATCAATTGGCTGCTCTTTAAATTTGAATAAATGTGTTAATTGTTAAAGAAAAAAGACTTAATCTTGCGGGGAAGAAGAGTTTGGATGTAATTAACCCCACAGTTGACTATTTCTTTATGTTTATTCTGTTACTACATAAATAACCTAGACTTAGATATGGTACAAGAGAACTCAATTCCTTTGTTTAAAGATGTTGAAGGAAAGCAGTCAGATAATTTTAATTCTTTACCCTGTTGTGCTAATGACCAAAATGACCTTTATTTGGTCAAATAATTTTCCAACCTTTATCAGTCTTCACAGTGACATTTGAAATTCCATCTTAAATGTGACGATGACTGATTTAAAAGTAATAGTTAGATTATAACTTTCTGTGTATGTGTTTGTATGTGTGCATGTGTGTAGCACAGAGGACAACCTTGGGTGTTGTCATTCCTCAGTACCATCTACCTTATATTTTTACTGATTTTAGAGTCAAGGTCTATCCTTACTCTGGAACTGACCAACTGGACTGTTGGTTAGCTTGCTAGCCATGGTCAGTAAACGAGAAGGGACCCACTCGTTTCACCTCCCAGCCCTTGTAGCTTGTAGCTTCTGGCAGTGGAACCGCAAGTCCTTATGCTTGCAAAGCAAACATTTCATCACGTGAAGCATGTCCCTCCGGGCCAAAAGATACAACATACCTAGACTAAGTACAAAACATAGTGTTTCTGTTCTTCTTTTCCAAGGTTGTATAATGTGAAGCTAATGGTTAATTTCCAGCCATACTTGTACCCTACCAACATGCGTTTGATTTATGAGCTCGTTATTCATGTGTTTATCTGTGTGTTTGTATGTGTGTGTGTGTGTGTGTGTGTATATGTGCGTGTGTGTGTGCATGTGTACACAATCAGTGATGTTCAACTGTATAAGTCTGTTTGAAAGGGTAAATTTTGGTTGTCAGATCATCATTTGTAAAGCAATGTTTAAAATTTCATTAAGTTTTAATTCATGAGTTTTTGTATTATTTTATAAACTATCTTATTTTCATAAAATTAGTTCACATAAAAATAACGTTAACTTAGCTCATGTTTTTTCCTTGCCTGCAGTGGGAGACTTTGATAAGATCTGGAGAGAACACTGTGAAGACGCTGAAACACTTTGTGAATATGCTGTTGCAATGAAAAATTTGGCAGATAATCACTGGGCAAAAACTTGTGAGGGTGAAGGTCGCATTGAATGGTGTTGTAGGTGAGTGTTTTATAAACGGGTGCTTTTGGTCTCCAATAGATTTTTTAACGTAAATGTAAAATGATGTACAATTTATTATACCACAATGGAAACTATAACTACTCTAAGTGGTGTCTTTAAGAGCCTCTTTTTCCTTTGTGTTTCACTTTGCCTAGGTTTATTTCAGTTACCTTTTCTTAATTGAAATGTTTTTTCTTTCACATGCTTAATTTTTTCCAAACGTTTTATAAAATATGACTCTACGTCTAGTGTTACCACAGCTTGATATGGAGTGGCTGGCTGATGTACATGGGAGGCCTGCCCTTTTCTGAAGAGAAAGGAGAAGTGGCAGGGAGGGAGGAGGAACTGTGATTCGGCTAGAAAAAAAATAATTAATTGATAGAAAAACAAAAACCAAATGGGCCACAATAATGTAATATATATATATATATATATATATATATATATATGAATTTAAATACATTAAACATTAATATATTTAAAATACAAGAACACTTAATTCACCCTTAACTTTAAAAAAAAAATCTTCTTTAGATAATACATTTAGATTCAAGTAAAAGGTGAGTACATTA
>CABHPP010148337.1:12232-71998 GCA_902168425.1 Peromyscus attwateri
TAGTACAATTTCTAATGTTGAAAGTTGGAAAATGAAATACTATTGCTACTAATACTATCAATGTGGTAAAATTAGAAGACGCTCTTTATATGTTGGTTGAATTTTAAAATGAATTCCCAGAAGTAAAGCTCTGTTCTGTTTGTATAAACCCTAAGTTTATGATAGTGTTCAACTTATACTTCATTTCATTCAAATTTTCCATTTTTATATTCAGTTTTTTTAAAGATTTATGTGTGTGTGTGCGCGTGCGTGCGTGTGCACCACCTGTGTACAGTCCTAGCAGAGGGTGTTGGCACCCTTGAAGCTAAAGTCACAGACATTTGTGAGGACCCTGACATACCTGGGTCCTGGAAACTGAACTCAAGTCCTCTGGAAGAACAGCCAGTAGACTTGACTGCAGCCGTCAGCCCTCACCGCTTTAAAGTGTTTGTATTGTATTGAAAATAGATTGTTTTCTAGAGTACATTCTGATTATAGTTTCCCCTACCCCAGCTGTTCCCATGTTCTGCCTACCTCCTCACCCACCTAAATCCAGCATTTAATTCAAATTTTGATTTAATAATAATTTTGAAATCATATTTCTTTGTTTTTTTTAAACATTTTTTATTAGAAACCATATAATTCATTCTAATGGACAAACATTTTAAACAATTTAACCATAACAAGTATATGAATTCTGTTCTGTTTTAATCCTTCCTTTGTTGAAGGTTAACAGCATTACAGTATTTATTTTGTATTGTATTATTTTGTTTTTCTCCATTTTTGTTATTTTTTGTGTGTATTTTGATCATGTTTTTCTCTTTCCCAGCTATTCCCAGAACTTCTCTACCGTCCTATCCTCTCAATATTATGTTCTGTCTATCTGTGTCTCTCTCAAACACACAGTGAAGAACAATACAAACAACCCAGAGGATACAAACATATTCCAAAAACACAAAGTGAAACAAGACTACACACACACACACACACACACACACACACACACACACACACACACACGTACGCAACAGCAATAACAAACAGTATGCAGTTGCTTTTGTGTTGGTAAACTACTGCTGGCCATAGGAACTGCACTGGGCTATGATTGACAGAACTAGGCACACACTATTGGGGTAAACTGATTTTCTGTTTCCAGCAGCTATCAACTACAAATAGGTTCTTGGTTAGGGGTGGGACCCTGTGTCCACTTCCCTCTCTCGGTACTGGGACCCCATCTGGCCTGAACCTCTGTAGGTCTTGTGTGTCCTGCCTCCATCTCTCTGAGTTCATATGTGCATCAGTCCTATTATATCTAAAAGATAGTTTCCTTGGAGTTATCACCTCTGGCTCCTAAGATCTTTGTGCACATAGGTCTCTGAGCCCTAAGGTGAGAAATTTTCTTAGTAATTCTTTGGAATTTCATAGTGTATTTTGATCATATTCATCCTCTCTCCCAACTCATCGCTGATTGTCCCCTACCTCCCTGCCCACCTAACTTCATTTTGTTGTTGTTGTTTTTCTGCCTGTTTGTCTACCTGGCCTTCTTGTTCTCTATTAAAAAGACATTGAACCCAGCTTGTGTTGGTCAGCTACATCTGGACATGGCCTACTCTTGAAATATGATTGAGATACCAGATGTCACATCATTGAAGAAAACTGATTTTCCTTCTGACAGCAATCAAATGTCAATAGCTCCTCAGCTAGGGTAGGACATCCTGCCCACTTCTTCTCCCCTATGCTGAGATTTTTTAATCTGATTTGAGCTTGTGTATGTAGGTCTTGAACATGCTATAACAATCATTGAGTTGCTATGTGCAACTGCTCTGGTTGTGTATGAAAATACTGTCTCCTTGAAGTCATTCATCACTTCTTGATCTTACAGTTTTTCCAACCCCTCTTCTACATCATTTCATTATCTTTGAGGACAGGGATTTACTACATTCCATTAAGACTAAGTACTCTGAATTTTCTTATTCTCTGCAAGTTGACCAGTTGTGGGTGCCTTTTAATTGTCATTTATGGCAAGAAGAAGAGTCTCTGATGAAGATTGAGTTATGCACTGTTAAAGGGGTAAAGCAGTAAGTTGTTAGGAGTAATTTTATTGCTGTAGCCATTTAACAGAGTAATAGTGATAGGTTTTCTCCTAGGACTCATGAGTGATTTAGCCACAGGTTCTTAGCCTCATTGACAGCATCAGGTATGTCTGGGTTCCATCTCCTGTAGTGGGCTTTACTGCCAATCAAAAAGTGGCTGGTAACACTTAGAGCATTTGTGCCACTATCATGCCAGTAGGGATATGTTGCAGGAAAGTCACTGTTATAGTATGCAGGGTTCATAGCTGAGTGAGGTTGGTGATTACTTTTTACAACTCTGGTCATGTGAGTGGCATCTTTCAGCACTGTGAACACTAGCCAGTAAAGATGAAGCTTCCAGGCCAGCACTAGCTAGATTTCTCCATGTTCTCTTGAGTTAAGCATGCGGTGTCTTTAGCTTACTTATGTGGGCCTTACTGTCAAGTTCTAGAGGGTAACAAATAGTATTGACAGATGCCTGTATTTGACATGATGGGACGGGGGTATCTATGGGACCCGATTGGCCAACACTTCAAAAAGAGGTAACCTGTTCCAATGACTGGGGCTTTTATTTGGTAGCACATTGTGTCTAGTTGGGGTATTGTGCCCATGCCGCCTCCCGTCTCTATTATTGATAAACTCCTTTGGAACTGTTTTTATATTGTGCATACAGTTTAGAAAGTCTCTCCATAGTAGGTTTCTGTATTGCTTTCTGAAAGGCCCTCAGTGTTAGTTCTCTCTCCTTTACTCTGCTCTGACTCTTGCCCCCACCTATCCAGTCCTTCCTGTTCCATTCTTCAGCTTTCTCACTCAGTAATGCTATTTTCTGTTACCCATTCCTTGAAAGGTCCCTCCTTCCCAATGGCCCTTACTAGTTACCTAACCTCTGTGGGTATTCCAAATGAAACAAATATATAAAGTTTTAAAGCTCAGCTCCACATATGAGAGGAAACCTGCAATGCTTGTCCTTCCGGATTAACCATACTGGAAGGGTTACCTCCTCCGTTGTAGTTATCTCCAGTTCTATCAATTTACCTGTAAACTTCATTTTTCTAAACAACTGAATAATGCTCTACTATGTGTGTGTACCACATTTCCTTTTCTTTTTTTTTAGTTTGTGTATATGTGTATATTTAAATGAGAAACAGATGAATGGATATGTGGCTTGACAAAAACTTTCACAACATAAGAGAACAAAAGCATTTTAGTTCCTACATTGCATTTATGACATTTACCTCTATAACCTGCACCAGTCCCCCATCTCAGTTTCAAATTCCAAAGTGATTTCTCAGCTGACCTATCTTCTAGGATTATATCCTGCAGAAAGATATTTTCCTTCTAGATGCTCAGTGAAACAGGAGTTATGGAGACCATATGAATGGAAGTCCAAGCAAATCCACACACAGTATTCATACATACACATATGGGGAGGGGAGGACTACCCACCGCCCTCATATTTCCCCAGAGTGCTCTTGAGTAGGAGCAGCAGGAAATATTAGTTAGAAGGATATAGAGGGGGGAGATAAAGATAGAAAATACAGGATAGCCTCGAGAGGGCCTGGAACCTATTCCAACAGGTCTCTGCCCAAGGGTATTTATAGGAATGCCAAGGGGTGGAGCAAAAGGCCTCCCTGCTGCACAGCCAAATGCAGGCCACCTCATACATCTGCACTCAGGCCCTGGCCCAGTCGTCCTTTCTATGCAAACCTGCTGGGTAAAGCCATGAGGAAACCTGAAAATGGGCTCCCACAGGTCCCCCTTTCTTACTGTATAAATTTTCATTATCTATTCTTCAGGTGGTAGATATCTTCTACTTCCTGACTATTGTGAGTAGAGGGGCAGTGAACATAGATGAACAAGTATCTCTGTGGTAAGATACAGTCCTTTTATTATATGTTGAAGAGTGATGTAACTACATCTTGTGGTAGACCTATTTTTAGCTTCTTGAGGAATCTCCACACTGATTTCCACAGTGGCTGGCCAGTGTGCACTCCCACCATCAGTGAGTAAATATTCTCTTTCTCTACAGCCTCTACGTCATCTACTCATCTACTTCATTTGGATTGTTGTTTTTGTTTTTAATCCTAGCCATTCTGACTATGGTAAGACATCAAAAAATAATAACAATCCAATTAAAATATCAGTCATGAAACTAGGAGTGGGTTTTTTTTTTTTTTTTAACTAGGAGTATTCTTAAAAGACCAAATACATGTGGCTGAAAAGCACTTAAATGAGTTTCAACATCCATAGCCTCAGGGAATGCAAATTAATACTTTGAGATTTCATATATTGGTTTTTTTTTGAGTCTTATACCTGAGTACTCTATTTACATCCTTCCTACCCCAGTGCCTTCCCACTCCAACTCATCAATGTCCTCCTCGAAATTTCAATTTCATGACCTCTTCTATAGTTAGTAGTAGTTGTGGGTGCGAACATGTGTAATCTAGAACAAAGTGTGTATGTAAGAGAGGTTATAGTGTCTTTATTTAAACCTAAAGCTAATTTGGCCAAAAAGGCTTCAACACAATATTAAAATTTCTGTTATATATAATTTAATTTTAAATTATATATATATTCACTTCCCTGTTAAAGAGAACCATATATTTATATATACAAACACATACATTTTGTGTGTGTGTGTGTGTGTGTGTGTGTGTGTGTGTGTGTGTGTGAAGGTAATGAGAAAATGAGAACAGTGGATTGTGGAACGAATTGTACAGTGGGGGAAACAAAGCAAGGATTCCCTTTCCCTCCTCACCCCCAAAAAAGAGAAAAGAAAAATGGGGTGTTGTAATTAACTGCTTAGTTTTATTTGCTTAGCTCTGTAGAGAAAATGGTTATAGAATTGACTGTTTTGCCCCACCCCCAACTCAGAAACAAAAGAGGTGTCCTTCTAGGCTAGATGCTCCCTGGTAATGGGAAGTTCCAGTATCATCTACTCAGGAACAGAACAGAACCATCACTGTGTTACTCTTGGCTTTTCAGTTGTCATTACAATCCAGGAGGCAACCCCTCCTCCTGTTTTCCTAAGTGGACTTTGGTGTGTGACATTCTCAGAGAAAATTTGTGCCTTCCACTTGGGTAATGAATCTGCCTTGCATTCACTCCCCTTTCTTTTTCCTTGAGTTTGTTTTCCCCCCAGGGCATTCTATCTTCTTGTGTTCAGAAAGAGATTATTTTTAGGTCAAACTGCTAAAAATAGTTGATATGAATTTAACTCAGACTTCTGAAGAACAGTAGTCAAATACAAGATGTGGATTTAAAAAACACCACCAACAAAGACGGAGCCTACCATGATGACACATGCTTTTAGACTTAGGAGGCAGGGCAGAAGAGCTATGAGTTTGAACATGCCTGGGCTCTACACTGAGATCTTGATGCAGAACAAAATGTGTGTGTAAGAGAGGTTGTAGGTTGTACAGTGTCTTTATTTAAACCTAAAGCCTTCAAAACAATATTAAATTTGTAGTTATATATAATTTTAATTATGTATCATTTCTTTCCTTCTTGATAATTATAAGAGATCAGTATTACTTTCTAAACTAATATGGACTTCAATGCCAGTTGGGCGAAAGTTTGCTTCCATTTAGTTATGCTTAAAATTTTAAAGAAGTTTGATGTGTGAAATAAGACTGACTTATTTACTTTGCTAAGATTTTTATTGGCCATTTAGCTGAAATAATTCAATGGTGGATTTCTTTTATAAGAATAATTAGATTTCAAATATAATACGAAATAATAAAACACAGCAAAATGTACATATAAAGGTACAGGTAAAATTTCAGTAAAGCATTTTTTATGTGTATGCTCAAAGATACATAAACATTTTTTCCTGAACAATTTGAAAGCAGTTCACAAATAACATGCCTTTTTATTCCTGAACTAACAACTCCTAAGGAGAAAATCCTTCTGTATCATTAAGACAATTATCAGTAATCTTCTGACTTACTAAAAATATCTAATTCATAAATTCAGATTTTTTTCTTACGGTCTCCAGAATGAATCTTAGAATTTTGTGGTGATTTGAATTAGAATGGCCCCATAGGCTCATACATTTGAATACTGCTCCACAATTGGTGGAACTGTTTGGAAAGGACTAGGAGGTGTGGCTTTCTTAGAGGAAGTGTGTCAGTAGGGGTGGGTGGGACTTGGAGGTTTCAAAAGCCTATGTCATTCCAAGTGAGCAAGCTCATGCTCTCTCTTGCTAGCTTGCTCTCTTGCCTTCTGCCTTATGGTTGTCTCATCATGTAAGCACTATGCCTGCCTGCTGCTTTCATGCTCTTGGCCTTGATGGCCATGGACCAACACTCTGGAACCATGAATCCCAAATTGAATGCTTTCTTTTGTAGTAGTTGGCTTTGGTTGTGGTGCTTCGTCATTGCAGTAGAACAGTAACTAACACAAGGTTCTAAGTTTTTCCTAAATGAAGTTAGACTTTGGTAGTTATATCTCTAGGTTCTTACATTGTTTTTTTTTTTTTAATAACATTGAGTTTTTGTAAAAATGTCAGTTTTTTAGAAAACTTCACATAGTTTAATTTTGATTGTTGCTTAAAAGTGGCTAATTGCATTGTTCAAGTATTTTAGATATCTTCACTGATTTTCCTTTTTTGGTATCTTATCAATTACTCAGAAATGTTATAAGATTAATTTTCTCAAATTTCTTAAAATTACTTGACTGTTTTCTCTATTTTTGCTTATTATGTTTGTAATAGTTAGGTAAGACTTTCTCTGCTTATTTTGTCACAGTTTAGCTGCAGATCCGTTTCTTTTGGTTATAGGCCATTTTTTTCCTGCTTCGTTGTGTGTGTGGTGGTTTGCTATTGTGCTTCAAAGACACTCGTATAAATATTTTCCCCAGAAAAGACATGCCTTTTTTTTTCCCTCTGATACAGGAGTTAGGATGAAAGAAAAGAACACTTTATCCATCGGCAGTAGTAACTGGTCTGGAATGGAGCTAAATCACCTCTTTAGAAAGCGTCAGTTCACATTTGGTTTTGGATGCTCTGAGAGTGAGTGAATGAATGCTCTGTGTATGCAGAGCGACAGCTCTTGGAGAAGATGAGCTAAGATCTTGAGTTATTAGCCCAAGAAAGAACAGAGATCCTCCTCTGCTGTTTCATTCTATTCCTAGCCTCTCATGCTGCTGCTGCCCAAGAATCAGAAAGAGTATATGAGGAATTATATCTGTAGTTTGGTTCTTTAAAGATTCCAGCCTGTCCATGTGGTGACTATCCCTTGAAAGCTCTGCCACTACAGGATCCCATGACTCTGGCAAGCCTGATTCTTCGTGCTCGGAAACATTGCCGCGCACGCTTCCCCTACCTGCGCTCCCTTAGTTAGGAAAGGAGGTTGCTTTGTAGTTTCTTCATTCCTTTAAACCACGTTGCATCCTTTGTCCTCCAGGCTTTTTAAAAAAATACATCAGTTTTAGATTATATAGTTTCGTTTTGTTTTGTTTTGTTGTTGTTGTTACAGAAGTTGGAAACTGTTGTGATTGTCTGTATTCTAATCTTAAACCAGTTTTGTTGCTTGTATTCAGGATTCATGTGTTTGTTTCTTTTTTTTTTTTTTAGCAGTGGTGCTGCTGTTCTTTCTATTTATTTCTTTTTTTTTATTTCTTTTTTATTTTTTTATTTTTTTTATTTTATTTTACAATATAATTCAACTTTACACATCAGCCATAGATTCCCCTGTTCTCCCCCTTCCCGCCCCGCCCCCCTCCCCCCAGCCCACCCCCCATTTCCATCTGTATTGCATTGATTTTCGACAGATCTCAGCTGTGGGGAACTACTTTAGCAGATATATTTCTTATTACTTCTTATATACTTCTTATATTCATTCCATCTTCTTAATTCTTATTTAAACTTACATTTACAACTAGTATCTTTACCTCTTACAAGCTTATTACTGTATGTTTTAGGACTGTGTTTGTTTCTTCTTGGTTCTATTTATTCATGTTTACAGTCTTGTTTATTTCTTGTAAACTGAAAGTTGGTTCCAGAGCAGTCATTCTTAACCATTTGTGGGGTGGGGGGTATGGATGGGGTGGTGAACAACCTTTCAAAGGAATAGTCTAAGACCATTCAAAAACACAGATATTTACATTACAATTCCTAACAGCAAAATTACAGTTATGAAGTAGGAACGAAAACAATTTTATAGTTCAGGGTCACCACAATCTGAAAAACTATATTAAAGGGTCACACCATTAGGAAGGTTGAGAACCATTGCTCTAGAGGATTGTTACAACTCAAACATTTTTGCAAAAAGAAATCCTTTTGTTTTTGTTTTCTTTTTTAAAACAGGGTTTTTCTATGCCCTGACTGCCCTGGAACTCACTCTGCAGACCAGGCTGGCCTGGAACTTAGAGATCCACCTGCCTCTGCTTCCGAGTGCTGGGATTAAAGGTGTACACCACCACCACTTGGCAGCAAAAAGAAATCTTAATAGATGAAACTGCATCTGCATCTTATGAGTAGGCTCTTACCTTTATGAGACATGCTGTCACTTGGTTGTGGTGAAGCCTCTAGATTCTTCAAATAGGAACTTAGATTTTCTCTTTTTAGTTAGCTAGTAATATATGAGATGACATTTTGGCTTGTCGATCAATTTTGTCTTTAACAGCCTTTGAAATAAATTTATTTGTTTGTTTGTTTATTTATTTTGGTTTTTAGAGACAGGGTTTCTCTGTATAAGTCCTGGCTCTCCTGGAATTCACTTTGTAGACCAACCTGACATTGAACTCACAGGGATCCACCTGCCTCTGCCTCCCAAGTACTGAGATTAAAGGTGTGTACTACCACCGCCCAGCACTTCTGTTTATTAAATATCACATTTGCAGTTGCAAAATTAAGATCTTTTTTAAAGGTATATCATTCTTTAACACTTACTTACTGTCATTGTTTTGTAATAAGCATTTTCTTTATAAATAGAACATAATTATATGTTCTTCAAAACATCTATGTTTATTTATAATTCTTTCTGTTGACCAATTTTTACATTATTAAGTTGTGTGGCATAGACAGTTACAATTGTGACAAGTGAGGTTTTGAAAATGTTTCTGTAATATCACTGTAGTGTGTAGTTGGAGTTTTCTCCAGTCCTGCCTGGTCCATGGTCAGGACAAATCTCTCTCACCCGCCAGTCCCACAGCCACTCAGACCCAACTGAGTAAACACACAGAGACTTTTATATTGCTTGCAAACTGTATGGCCGTGGCAGGCTTCTTGTTATCTAGTTCTTCTATCTTAAATTAACCCATTTCTATTAGTCTATAAGTTGCCACGTGGCTCGTGGCTTACCAGTACCTTACATCTCGCTTGTCATGGCGGCGGCTGGCAGCGTCTCTCTGCCTCAGCCTTCCCGTTCCTATAATTCTCTTCTCTCCTTGTCCTGCCTATACTTCTGCCTAGCCACTGGCCAGTGTTTTATTTATTAACCAATCAGAACAACACATTTAACATACATAACATCCCACAGCAGTAGTGTCATATTTTCACTAATTCTATCTTTTAGTCATTTTTTTCCTTTGTTATTGGCTTTTTTCCTTATTGGGTAATCATATAATTTCATCTAGCCAATGAGAATGAATCAAAGCTTGCTTCTATGTTCTCACATTGCTTTTGAGCAATTTATTTCTATCCAGTACAAAGTAAGTCTTTACTTTCCTTGCTTGAGACCTCCAATTTTTCAGAGCCCTGTTTTCTTTTAATGGAAGGTAGAATTTGAAAGTAATGTAATACAGACAGCTAGATGTCTTATGTCACGTCATTTTTGTGAAGAGAATTGGGAACACATGAGAGAGCAGGGCAGAGGGGAGAGATTGAACATCCTTAATCCTAAATGCTCCAAAATCCTTTATTTTTTTTTTTGAGCACTGATAACACCACAAATGGAAAATTCTCCACTTTCATGATTAAAATATTAAAAATACTCCACACACTGAAGGCAAGAAAGGGAATGATAGGTTTGAATAATTATGTAGCCAGTGAGGAAATTGTCATGAAAGTGTTTAAAAAGCAAAAACAACAACAACAAAATGGAACTGTCGTATGACCCAGCTACACCACTCTTTGGTGTGTACCTGAAGTCACATAACACAAAGATTGTTGTGTATCCACATTTGTTGCTGTACTATTCACTGTAGCCGAGAAATGGAACTTGGCATGCCTACCAGTAGGTGAATGGATAAAGAAGATGTGCACATACACAAAGAAAAATGTGGTGTTTGCAGGAAAATGGACAGAACTGGATAATCATTATGTTAAGTGAAATAAGCCAGACTCAGGAAGATAAATGCCACATGATTACTCTCAGAGGCACAACCTAGATTTAAAGCTAAAAGTGTGTGTGTGTGTGTGTGTGTGTGTGTGTGTGTGTGTGTGTGTGTATGTGATGCAGCCAGAAAGAGGATAATGGGAAGGGAACACAGATTCTATTTCCGGAGCAGGTGGCATGAGGGAGGGCAAATTAGAGTAAAATATGATTGTGCATATGTAAGGAAATGCCATGGTAAAATGTAAAAAAATAATAATTTTAAAGTACTATGTAAAATCACCATTTATATAGGCATGCTAGTTGGTAGTTTTTTGTCAGCTTAACACAAGTCAGTGTCATCTGGGAAGAGCGAACATCAATTGAGAAAATACCTCCATCAACTTAGCCTGTAGATAAGCCTATGAGGCATTTTCCTGATTGATTTGTGTAGGCCCAGCTCAAAGGGCAGTTCCACCCCTAGGCAGATGGTTCTGGGTTCTGTAATAAGTTATGGAAAGCAAGCCAGTGAGCACCATGTCTCAATGGCCTCTGCTTCAGTTCTTGCCTCCAGATTCCTGCCTTTAGCTCCTTTCCTGACTTCCTTCATGATCAACTGTGATTAGGACATGTAAGCTTAAATAAACCCTTTCCTCTCCAAGTTGCTTTGGGTCTTGGTGTTTATCACAACAATAGATAGTGAACTATGATACTCGTAGTTTGATTCTATGTCCGTGTAGCAGAATTGTAAGTTTACACCTGTGACTTTTGTGCCCCTCAAGCATGGATTCTTGGTCAGATTTACACTGCCAGGCAGATTTCTTCCTGTGGAACAGGTCTTAGATTCTTTAATCAGAGAATAATTGGTTACTCCCATAATATTTGTGCCACTATTGTACCCATCGGCATATCTTGCCATGACACTTGTTATTGTAGTTCACAGTGTTGATGACTTTCACCCCCGTCCCCCAGCAGCCTACATAGCAACTTCTAATGCTATGAAAGTTAGCTAGAATGGAGAAATCTTCTCGGTCATTTGTAGCTTGATTTACCTGTCTTGTAACCAAAGTCTGTGGTGTCTTTAGCAGTAAGATCTTACCTTCAAATTCTGGTAGCCTCTGTTGTTCATGGGGTCTCTGGGACACCACTATTCAACATTTCCAGTAGGTATCCCACACATATCACTAGGCTTTTTATTTGGCGCTCTGGCTTCTGCAATGAATCCCCTGTAGAGGGTAACTCCATTAACCTCTTACATGAAAATAGATATTTGATCCTTATAAAATAGTAGGTTTTCATGTGGCTTTTTCAGACATCCCTCATGTTAGTTATTCCCCCACTCCCTCCTCAGCTCTCCCCTCTAGTCCTCCCTTCCTGTCACTCCTCACTGAAACTTCTCTTTCCATTCTTTTCCCCCATTCATATCACCCGTGTTCTCTTCTTCCCTTAAGAGCTTTCTTTCCCATCCCCAGCATCAGTCCCTTTTTAGTTTTCTGGAGTTAAACATACAGGCCTAAAAATGTGATGCTAATATCAACATATAAATGAGAACATAGAACATTGTCTCCCTGGGTCTGGGTTACTGTACTTACTGAAATGTTTTTTCAGCTCCATCTATTTACCTAAAGATTTCATCATTTCATGCTTTTTACAGATAATAAAATTTTGTTGTGTATAGTTATCACATTTTTCAGTCATTAGTTGTCAGACATCTAGATGTTTCCACATCCTAGCTGTTGAGAATAGAGCAGCAAATAACACGTGGTAGGAAATACAGTCCTTTCATATGGTAGTAGATGTCTTGATTTTTTGAGGAGCCAGCACCCCAATTTCCACAGTGTCTGTACTCATTTGCCCTCCAATATCTATTCTTAACTGTAGGTGATAGTGTGTTATATATTGTTTCTTACCATTTTTTACTTAATTGTGGAGATCAGGCCATTTGGTATTATGTTAGATGTTTCCAGAGAAGTAGAAGCAGTGTGTGTGTGTGTGTGTGTGTGTGTGTGTGTGTGTGTGTGTCTGTGTGTACATGACACATTTATGTACTTCTGTATGGATATATAGTGATAGAGTGGCTCTAAAGAACTGACTCATATAATCATGAAGTCTGATCGATCCTAAGATCTTCGTTTTCACTGTTAGATGAATAAAACAGATTGCCCTTGGTCTCACCCAGCCAGTTCAAAGTCTGAGCACAATAATTCTCTTAAATAACTAGAAAATTCCTCCTGCCCATCTTCAGAGAACTCCATCTTTTTCCCGCCTTCTGGATCAGATTAAACAGATTTTTCCTGGGTTTTGAGATGATTGGCTTTTTGACTAGGACTACATAATCAGTGTTCCATACCTTGTACCCCTCTTATATCTTAAAGTAGAACTATAAGTCTATTGTACAGAGTATCAGTGTATTGAAATATCACACCATACTTTATAAATGTTCTTCCTTACTGTGCCAATCAAATACATTTAGAAAAAGTTTCTGGAGTTGCCAACTCTAGGGATTCCTATTCACTATTCATTCGTGTTTTCTTCTAATACTTTTGTGACTTCATTTTGTGTATTTATGTATTTCACCTGTTTGGAGTTTATCAGGTGTTTGTTGTGAAGTATCACTCTCCTTTTTCTCCCTAAAATAACTTTCCCCCATTTTGTCATTTCCCCAACACCACTTATGCAAAAAACTAGATCACAGTATCATAGCTTGATACTTACATATTTTACTGTATACCTCATAGTTGATTTTGCTTTATAATTTCTTTCACTTAGTTTTGTATATTGTTGGCCTATGACTCAGCATTTTAATCATAGACTTACATAATACCGTTCTGTGTCATCTATCCTACCCACCCTTGTACTTTTTCAAAATTTCTTGATTCTTGTTTTTTTTTTTCCTTTTTTCCCTTAGAATAAGCTGGTTCACTTATTTTTCTAATTGTTTGATATGAAATTATAAATTGCAAAAACTGATTGATGCCTTCACAATATTGAATCATCTTGCCCATGAAAAATGTATTTCATTTTTTTTCCTTTTTAGTCAGTATTTCAAGGTTTTCTCTGTGGTGGTTGTGCATATCTCTTGTTTTATTCCTAGGCACCGTAACATTTTGTTGTTGTTATAAATATGAGCTGCTTTTTCATTACATATTCTAACAGGCTAGTGTATGTATTTCTTTGAACATGTTTATGGATACTTCTCATTTATATCCCCATTTTATATAATTTTATTACTGTTTGTGTTAGTTCATGATTGAGTCTCTTGGGTTGTCCAGATAGTCACAGTATCATCTGAATACATTAATTTTTTTCTTCCTCTCCAGTTCATTTGCCCTGGCTGCTTGTTTTTACACACCGAGCCGTCTTGTCAGCTCTAGTGTCTGTTTCTTGAGTGTGAATGCAATGTGAGCAACTGTGTCAGACTCCTTGACTCCTAAGTATGATGAACTGTGACACAGAATAAACCCTTTCTTCCTGAAATTGCTTTTGTCGAGAGTATTTTATCACAGCAACAGGAAAAGAGATGGAGACAAGAAACAAGGCTCACTTCTCTCAGGCTTCAGATTTTCTTAGTTCCTGTTATGTAAGATTTCTCTAACCTATTCTCTGCTTCCCTCACCCACAGTTTTTACTTTATTTGTATTTATGGGAAGGGGAGATCAGAAGATAACTGTTGGGAGATGATTCCATGCACCCAAAGATCCCAAGAGCAGGCTTGGGCTCTATGTACTTTTAACGTTTGTTGAACATGCTGCCTTCTCTCCAGTATATGGTTTGAGGCCCCTTTTCTCAACTACCAGATGGCTGTAGTTATGGGTACTCTTTTTGGCTTTTCTATTTCATTCCATTTGGGCTTTTATTCCATGTTGGTTTGGTGCCAGCATAGTGTTTTTTATTACTGTGATTCTGTAATATATTTTAAGATATTGGATAATGATCCCTCCAATATTGTTTTTTCTGGTCACGGTTGCTTTGGCTATCCAGAGTCTTTTCTGGTTCTATATGGAATGTGGTGGTTAGTTTTATTGGGGTTGCATTGAACCTGTAAATTGCTTTTGGTAGGATGACCATTTTCACAGTATTATTTCTACCAAAATACTGAGCACTGGGTATCTTTTCAAAGTAGATCTTTCCACTTCAAATGATGTAATTAAGAAAAAATCCCTCACAGGTGTGTCCACCCACTTGGCTTTTAGTTTATTCCTGATGTAGTCAATTGGACAACCGAGATAGCCATCACACTTGTGATGTCTACATGTACCATAGTGTCTACATGTACCATATTGTCTACAAATAGGGATACTTGGCTTCTTTTTCCTCATTAGTATTCCTTTCATTTCCATCTCTTGCTGTATTGCTCTGGCTGGTGCTCTCAGCATTATTTGAGAAGGGGAGGAGGAACTTTACTGTCCTGGCTGTGGCTTTCTCATGTAGAACCATGTCATGAATTATGTTCCTTCCAGTCCTTGTCAAAAGCTATCTGCATCTATTGAGATGATCATGGGTTCTTGTCTTTAAGCTAATTTATATCATTTATTAATTATTGATAAGTACTTACTGTATTTAGTAATTTATATAATTAAATATGTTGAACCATCCTGCATTTTCTTGATAAAGCTGACTTGACTTTGAATGATTTTTGCTTTTCATTTAAAATTTATTTTCATACAGTATATTTTGATCATATTATTTCTCCTCACTCAACTCCTCTTACCTCCCTACCCCCTCCAAAAAAAAACAAACAATAAGCAAAAAAATGAAAACAACCAGAAAACTAGTAAGACCAAAAAATAACAACAAAGTGAAAAAGCACACAAATGACAGACATAGAGCCCCTCTTGTACTGGCCACTACTCCTGGGCATGTCTCTATACTACGTTGAAGAGTATTTTATTCAGAATGCTTGCATGGCCATTTGTTTGCTTTAGTTTCATAGCTGTTGTGTTTTGACCTGGTTTGGATAGTCTAGTAATACTGGCTTCATAGAACAAATTTAGGGGTCTTCCTCCTATTTCTACTCCTTTGAATAACTTAGGATTTATTGGTTGTAGTTCTTTGAAAGTCTGGTAGAATTCTGTTGTGAATCCATCTGGGCCTGGGCTTTTCTTTGTCAGAAGGCTTTGTATTACTTTTGGAATCTCCTGCTTTGTTACAGATCTGTTTAGACTGTTGATCTCTTCGTGGTTTAAATTTGGTAACTTGGAAATTTATTCATTTCTTTTAGATTTTCCAACTTAATGGAATACAGATTTTTGCAAGTATTCCCTTGTAACATGCTGAATTTCTCTGGGGTCTATTGTAATGTTCCCTGTTCATTTCTTTGTCTTTTGGGCCAAGTGTCTGTCTCGTTTATCTTTTCAAAGAATCAGCTCTTAAATGCATTGATTCTTCTATTGTTTGTTTACACTTCATTAATTTTTATTTTGATTTTTCTTATTGCTTGTTGTCTACAAGGTTTTCTTCTTGTTTTTTTTTTTCAAAATTTTGAGTTGCACCATTAAGTCATTTATTTGTGCTCTTTCTAATTATTTAATGTGTAGGCACTTTGGGCTATAAATATTTCTCTTAGAGCTGCTTTTAATGTGCCCCATGGGTTTTGTTGTTTTGCATTTTGATTTAGTTCTTGGATATTTGATTTCTATCTTAATTTTTTTCCTTTGATCCATTCATCATTCACTAGTGAGTTGTTTAATCTCCATAAATTTGTACACTTAACTAGATTTTTGTTCAGTCAATTTTAAATTCTATTGCATAATGGCCTGAGAGGATGCATAGAATTACCTGTATTTTTAGGTTGGTTTTGGGTCCCAG
Source organism: Peromyscus attwateri (assembly GCA_902168425.1). Lineage (NCBI taxonomy): Eukaryota > Metazoa > Chordata > Mammalia > Rodentia > Cricetidae > Peromyscus > Peromyscus attwateri. Next base: position 28,347 of record CABHPP010148337.1, read on the forward strand.
CATGCGGTCTGTTTTAGAGAAGTTTTCATGTGCTTCTGAGTAGAATGTATATTCTTTGGTGTTTGGTTGGAATATTCTGTAGTTATCTCTTAGGTCCTTTTGATAAAATATCTTTAATTCTGAGGTTTCTTGTTTTTGTTTGTTTTGTCCAGATATTCTATCTATTGGAGAAAGGTGTTGAAATCACCTACTACTATTGGAATTTGTGCTAATTTGTGTCTTTACTTCTATTTGTATGTTTTTTTGTGAAACTGAGTACACCAGAATTTGGTGCATTTATCTTTAGTATTGTACTATATTCTTGATTAATTGATATCTTGATTGTAATGATGTACCTTTCTTGTCTCTTCTAATTCCTTTTAGTTTGAAGTATATTTTGTTACATTTTAAGATGGCTGTGCCTGCTTGCTTCCTGATCCCATTTGCCTGAAATACTTTTTTCCATCCTTTCATTTTAGGATGGTGCCTATTTTACAAGCTGAGTTTCTTGTAGAAAATAGAAAGATGGATTTTGTTTCTTACTCCATTCAGCTAGCCTATATCTTGATTGGAGACTTGAGGTGATTGATGTTTAGAGTTATTATTGAAAAGTGTGTGTAGATTGCAATCATTTTACTGTTTGTAGATTTGTGTTCTTAGTTGTGCTTTGTATTTCTTTAATTATAGCTTTACTTGTTTTCTTTCTAGAGTCGCTTGGCTATGTGTAGTCTCTCTTCCATTAGAAGTGCTAATACTCTAAGTATTTGACTTAGAGTTTTTATTATTGTAGTTGGATATGAATTTTTTTAAGACTGTTTGGATCAATGAAAGTATTCTCTTTCTTTCAGCTGTGGCAAATAGTTTTGCTGGTTACAGTAGTCTAAGTTGACAGCCGTGGTCTTTTAGAACTTGGAGTACATTGCTCCAGAAGGCTCTCAGAGTTCCCATTGAGAAATCAACTGTTACTCAGATGGTTTTTTCCTTTATATGTCACTTTTTTGGTCTTGGAATTTTCAGTGTTTTTCTTGTTTTGTTTTAGCTGTGATATGCTGTGGAGTGTTTCTTTTTTGATCTTGTCTATTTGTTGCTCTGTGCACTTTTTGTGTCTGGATGGGTTTGTCTTTCCTTAGTTTGGGGAACTTTTCTTCTGTGGTCTTGTTGATGACCTGATCTATATAACCCACGATGCTTCTCCCTCATAGTGTCTCCCATTTCTTGCATGTTCCTTTCCTCTGCATTTTAATTTTTAAAAATATTCTTTGCTTATTTGATCTAGATCCTCTATCTGGTATTCTGTCTTCTACTTAATTCTTGATACCAAGTTTTTCAATTCTGTCTTCATTTCAGTTTGTGTTCTATATCTTTATTGAATTCTGTCTTCAAATCCTGAATTCTCTTCATCATTTAGTAGTGTATTTGTCTTTTCGTAGACATCACTCAGGTGTTTATTTTGAGCCTCTTGGAGTTCAGTGAAGTTTTTGTTCATTCTTTATTAAATTCATTCTTCCTTGAATTACATGAATTCTTTGATAAAATATATAAGTTCTTCTAAATTCTGTCATGGGATTCATCTAGGTAGTCCTCAGAACTATAGGACTGGTGAGTTTGATATAAGACATACTGCTTTGGCTATTTGTGTTGTTTCTGTTTTTGTGAGTTGACCTAGGTGTGTGAACTCTCTGTGCTTTGTGTCTGATGTGAGAATTGGGCCTGCCTTAGATTGGGTGACTGCAGGAGCTGTGTGACTAGAACTATGCAAGGTAGACTTAATGATGAGCTGTTTAACTGGACCAGGCAAAGTTGACTCCTGACCACAGATTGGGAGCTGCAGCAGTGGGTGTAGAGATTGCAGTAGGTAACAAGAAGGTTGGGATAGCTAAAGACCATCCCACCAGTCAAAGATGGCTCATGAACAAAGCAGATGACTGAAACCAGGGCTGTGTGTGTGGAATGGCAACAGGTAGCGTAAATGATGGGATGAGAAATAAAGGACTTATCTAGGCAGCAAAGGTGGCACTTGAACAGAAGGGGTCTGGGCTCACAGGTTGCAAGTCTGGAGCTAGGCTTGTGTACAGATGCAAAGGGAGAAGCAACTTACCCAGCAAGAATGGCTCACGAACCAACCTATTCAACATTTTTATATTAATGCTTTTTGAAATTATAATGTAGTTTTATTAGTCAGGGTTCTCGAGAGGAACAGAATTGATAGAATGAATCTATCTGTCTGTCTATCTGATCTATTAATAAATTAGTAAAAGGGATTTATTAGAGTGGCTTATCTAGTTAGTCCAGCAATAGCAGTCCTACCAACAGAAAGTCCAAAAATCCAGTTTTTTGTTCAGTCCTCAAGGCTGGGTATCTCAGCTAGTCTTTGATATATGTCAGGATCAGGAAGAAGCAGGCTCTGATACCAGCGAAGGACTTAGCCAGGGAGCCCAAGAGCAAGCCGGAGGGAAAGAACCAGTGCTTCTTTCTTCCCTGTTCTTCCTACTGGCTGCCAGCAGAGGGCGCGGCCCAGATTTAAGGTGGTTCTTCTACCTCAGAAGATTGGGATTTAGGGTGGGCCTTCTGACCTCAGTGATCCAATCAAGAAACATCTCTCACAGGTGTATTCAGCCACTTGTCCAGATATATTCAAGTTAACGACCAAGAATAGCTAGCTATCACTGTAATATTTGACCTTTTAAAATAGGACCCTTCAATTTGAAAGTTTCCTACCTTGAATAATGGTGTTTTGTTATTGTTGTTGTTAATTTATTTTACTTCATCACACCTAATGTTTTAAAACCCAACTTTGTTTTGATCTTTAGTATATGCAGAGAGTATTTCCAAAATGGTGGGAAGAGAAAAGCACTTGAGAAAGATGAAAAAAGAGCTGTGCTCGCCACTAAGACCACTCCAGCCTTAAACGTGCATGAGTCATCTAAACTTGAAGGTCGTTTAACAAACCTCAGCTTTACAAGCCCTGAATTTATCACTGAGTAAGTATACTTATCTGTTTCAGTCAACTTTTCCCCAGGTAGCTGTGTTAATGTGAATAGTGGGAAAAAATGGTTTACACCTTGTAAAATAGTGTAATGGTCAATACTTAGAGGCAGGATGTTTATTTTCTCCTTTGATATATGTAAGTTTGAGAAATAAAAATTCATAATGTTAAGCATAAAACTGTCATACAATTTCAAGAAATATATGAAAACTTAGTGTTCCTATAGCATGTGTTGTCCTTAAAAAAATGAAAAAAGTGTGGTTTATTAAATGTTATGACAATTATGTTGTGACAATTAAATGTTATGACAATATATGAAAAAATCAAAGCAATAAAAGCCAATTAAACTGTTTAAAATATTTAGCCACAAAGGAATATTAAGGAATATAAGCCACTGACCAACTATCATCATGCTATTGTTGAATTGAAACTATGCCTGCTGGTGGGGTGTGTGTATGTGTGTGTGGGTATAACTTTGCGAGTTCATGGGTATTATAGTCTAGTTAATTAAAATTATGTATGTATCCTAAGTTTCAGTTGCTGTCATATAATATTTTATTAATTGTTTGAGAATTGTAGAAACATTCTTGACAAATGCTGAAAACTGATACCAGCAAAATTAAATTCTTAAATAATTTCAGAACTGTTGATGCCGGCATAGCATTATTTGGTTACTCTGACCTTATACTGCATTCAAAGTATTACCTAGTTATGAGTAATTTCATCTAAATAAAATCAACCATCATTGATTAGTTCACTAGGAAAGAATAAGTCATTTTTACCTTAAGTTTATTGCAAAGCTTATAATGACTTATCCAACATCTTGTACCTTAGATGTCATGAAATAGCTAAAGTATTTTTAAGTTGTTGTCGAAGGCTATAGCTTAGTGATAGAGCACTTGGCTAGTGTCTGTGAGGCCCTAGGTTCAATCCCAATACTGGCAAATAAATAAAATGTTGATAAGAATAATCACTCATATAGCTACATCGAAACAGGTAGCTGTGGAAAGCACCAGCTCTATGTTTTCTATATGGTTCTTTAGCTGTAGTCTCTGAGATTCCCTTGTATACTTCTGTCATGTTTCTCAATGATTCTTTAAACATAGTGTCTTTTAATTCTTTAAATGCATTTTAAATTTTTGTTTTTGAGATGAAATCTCTTTATGTTGCTCGCTCAGGTGACCTTGAATTCCTAGGCTCAGGCAATCCTTGCCTCATCCTTTCATGTAGCTGAGACTACAAATGTATGCTTCATACCCATTTGGCCCTTTTACAATCATTGCCTTGAAATTTTTTTCTGCAAAATCTCAAATTTTCACTCACGCAGAGTAAGCTTCTATTTACTGTTTTTTGCTGAGTGTGGACCACACTTTATTTTTCTTTGCATATTTTCGGTGTTCTGTTGGCAGTTGAACGTTGCTCATAATGTAGTACAAAATTTGTCATTTGGGTTTTCTCCTAAGAAGAAGGTCAAGGAATAAGGTTGTGTGCTCACTAGCGCTCGCTCTCTCTCTCTCTCTCTCTCTCTCTCTCTCTCTCTCTCTCTCTCTCTCTGTCTCTTTTCTCCTAGATGTAATTGATCTTCAAGTTTTGTGGTTTGTACATGCTGATGTCTGTGTTGCTTCTCTTTTAGTTGATTATTTTAAGCCGATTTTCTAGGGTTTGTACTTGTACCTCCATAGTTGAATGATTAAACACTGATAGATGAGAAGTTGTGCTCAAATACTCTGGGCCAGGATATGTGTTGATTGAGGAAGATAGTTAAACAGTATGCAAACCAGCCTCACCCTTCCATTTTCTGCCATTCCCTCGTGAAGGTCCTCTACATTGCCTTCTTGGCCATAGGCTTGTGGAGGGCTTATTTAGTTCCTCTGTGTATTTCTTTTTTCAGGATCTTGCTGCTAAATTTCTGATTTATCTTTTAGTCTGAAGCTCAGCCTGACCAAGACTAGTATAGCAACCTGAGACTAGCATACCTGCTAACTGTCTCTGTTTGATCCAACCCAGTTTACTTTGTTTACTAAGAATACTCTGTAAAATCTTCCACTCACGGTCCAAACCAATTCAGCCCCCTCTAGCAGTAAAGGTGCTTCAGTTTCACAGCCCGATTTGTCCTGGAAGAATCTCAGGTTTTCCCTTGATAAAGCAGGTACAGCAGAAACAAGAACAGCTCCAGGAAGCATAGCACAGATCTTCAGTGCTCTTAACCTACATTCAGTTTCTTTTCATGACAGATACTCTTCACGGTACTTGGCTCGGCTCTCCTTTAAATCCCTTGGGATGTTGATTTTTCATGGCTTTGTCCAACCTTACAGTCATTTCTTGAAGAATAGATTTGTTGATATGTTGAGTTACTTGTCTCAGTGCTGTGATAATTACCTGGCAGAGTAACGGAAGGAAGGATTTCTGCTGGCTACAGTTCAAGGGACAGCCAGTCCTCTTGATTGGGGAAGGCATGGCAATAAGGCTTGAGGCAGTTGCTCTGCTGCATTCCCATCAGGCAGCAGAGAAGGATGAATGCTTTCTCTTTCTATTGAGTCCAGAACTCAGCTCGGTGCTAGGATACCCACAATTAAGATGGGTCTTCTTGCCTCAAGTAATCTAATGTAGATAATCCCTCACAGCCATGCCCAGAGGCTAACCTGATCTCTAATCTCAACAATCCCCTTTAGAGAGGTGCACAGACTTGTTCTCTGGAGATTCTAGACCCTGCCATGTTGACAGTTAACATTAACCATTAACTATCACAGCCAGCCTTTGGCATGGTCAGCTAGGATTTACTTGTAAAGGGGGAAATGTAGTTTCTAGTATTTAAAGTATTTAAATATGGTTGTTAAAGCCGGAATTTACGTTATATAACATTAAGCATTTAGAGTGACTTTGCCTAAGATGACTCTGTCTAGGTATTTTTCCATTCAAACACCGTTAGAACTAGGACCCCAACATTCAATTATATGAGCCTATAGGCCCCATCCTTACTCAAACCACCACACCAGTATTGTTTAACTTTTGTTATACATTATTGCAGTGCTTATATCTTATTAGAAATCACTATTAGATATTTTCCTGACTACCAATAAAATGAAGATGTGAAAATGTTGTATGTGAAGATTATAAATAAAAAGGAAATGTTCCCTCGACCCTGGTTACATTTTAAGTGCACTTCTTCTCGGCTTTCTACAGGGCATTCATGAATTTTTATGCAGTAAACACTATGTCCATATAGAATTTTTTAAACTCTTTCTGTGCCAATAAAACACTCATTTTTGCATAGTATTCTTCATAAAAATTTCGCTATTGTGTGCCTCAGTATAATGTTCCAAATCTCTTAGATACTAAGAAAAACGCATGCCCTATATGATTATCTACTAACTAAATAGAGTATATGTGAGAGAAGACAGGGTCGGATTGTCTACATATGATCTTTGTAGATGGTTCTAGGTTCTTGCCCATGATTGTTGAATTGAGTTCAGTAAGTGCCCATTTGCCCAAACTTACCAGCATCGAGTGTTTTCATGGTTTCGATTTGTTGTTTCTCTATCAACACTGGAATAAACTGTCAATTCCTTGTGTTGATATATAAAAGTACGAATACAAATGTGTACACTTGAACTTGAATGTAAAAATTTTTGTTTACTTTGCTGAATGCTAATTAGTTAAGTTTGTAAATACCAATCAGGAGCATTAGCAAAATTATCAACATAGTAATTCTGATTTAAAACAATGTATGTTATAAAGCTTAAAGCCAGTTCTGCCAAAACAATACTTAAATGGAAATTTGTAACACCATCTTCCACAATTTGTCTTGGTTAAAAATACTTGTTGAAGATTTTATATGTTAGCATAATGCAAATAATTGTACTTATTTAATGTGTTAATAACAGTTGGGAAGACAGGTCTTTTTCTTTGTTTTAGTAGTTGCTTAGTTGATAACCTTGGTGAAATAGCTTAACATGACGAGTCTGCTGTAAACAAATAGACAAAACATTGAACTGCCTTCTACTGCTGTCTTTACACATACAGATTAATAGAGCGTTCTTCGTCAGCTTTCTGTTGTTGTGATTTAAAAAAAAAAAATGACCAAAAGCAACTTGGAGAGAAAAGGGTTTACTTAGCGTATGCTTCCATGTAACAGTCCATCACTGAGTGACGTCATGGCAGGAAGCTGGAGGTTGGAACTGATTCAGAGGCTGTGAGGGAATGGTGCTTACTGACTTGCTCCTCATGGCTTGCTCAGCCTGCTTTCTTATAACATCCAAGACCACCTGTCTAGATTTATGTCTGCCCACATAAATCAGTAATCACGAAAATGCCCTTCTCCTCCAGCCCCAGGCTTTCCCACAGACAAATTTGATGGAGGGATTTTTCTCAATGGAGATTCTTCCAAAGTGACTCTAGCTTGTGTTGACAAACAGACCTTCACACCCATCATCAGAGAAGCTTCTTATTAAAGTGGGTGGTGGTTGACACACAGATTCTCAGCTTAGCAAAGTACAAATAATAAGTGCCTGTAGTGCTGAGCCCCAAGTGAGACTTCTGTTAGATCACCCCCTACCCACAAGTCTTAGGGAACACCACAGAAGATAGAGCAGGAAGAGTATAAGAACCAGAGGTCAAGGACTGTTGTGAATGTTTTCTGAATGTGACAGGATTAGTATACTCATAAACTCATGGAGTCTGTGGCTGCCTGTACAAGATCAAGCTAGGCAGCATTCCAGCACGAGTGGGAAGAAAGACTCACAAGGGCTGGGCGGTGGTGGCGCACGCCTTTAATCCCAGCACCCAGGAGGCAGAGCCAGGCAGATCTCTGTGAGTTCGAGGCCAGCTTGGTCTGCAGAGTGAGATCTAGGACAGGCACCAAAACTACACAGAGAAACCCTGTCTCGAAAAACCAAAAAAAAAAAAAAAAAAAAAAAAGACTCACAAGGGCCCACTCCTCCCTGAGATCTATTGATAGTTGATGGCTGCTGTGGGAAGAAGGGTCAGGGGCATGACCTGTATTAGTTATCCATGTCCCAGTCCATGGCCCTATGTCTGTGCACATACTGGCAACGGTAACGGAACTCGATGGGATATAAATTTCCTGTGTTTGTTTGGTTGGTTATTGGTTTTTTTGTTTTGTTTTGTTTTGTTTTTTTTGAGACAGGGTTTCTCTGTGTAACAGCCCTGGCTGCCCTGGAACTCAGTTTGTAGGCCAGACTGGTCACTCACAGAGATCCATCCGTCTGCCTCTTCCTCCCTAGTGCTAGAATTAAAGGTATGCACCACCACCACCGAGCAGTGGGCTATAAATTAAAAGAGAAGAGCATATGAATTTGGGAGCCAAATATGAGGATGTGAGAGAAGGTGGAAGAAGAGAGATAATCAAAATACATTGCATGAATATATAAAAATCAAAGAATAGATAAATTGAAGAGCATATAGTATTAAGTCTTTTAAATTTATCTGTTCTTTGATTTCCATATGCAATATACTTTGATCATATCCCTTTACTCTTAAAGCTCTTTAAAAATGGGAAGAAATATGTAAAATCCCAAAGCTCTGACCTTTCAAAGTGTTGGTTGTTGAGAATGAATGTAGTAATGATGATACAGATTCAAATGTCATTTGGGTAACAACTTAGTTGGGAAAACATCATGAGACCATAACCTTGATCAAACTTCTATAATATACTGTATTTAGAGGAAATTCATGACTACAAAGTATTTTCTGTTGAAGTAAGTACTGTTTGGAGGAACATGTGAAATAAATATGCCTTCTTAGTAAGAGTTTTTAATCATTTAAACATTTGCTAATCTTAGGTTATAAATTTTTTAATATCTTTTTTTTTTGTTGTTGTTTTTTTAGAGACAGGGTTCCTCTGTGTTTTGGTGCCTGTCCTGGAGTTCGCTTTGTAGACCAGGCTGGCCTCGAACTCACAGAGATTTGCCTCCCGAGTGCTTGTATTAAAGATGTGCGCTCCCACCACCCCGCTAATATAATTCTATGAACTGTGTCCCCAGCATCATTTAGATTTACTACCTAAAACAAATTATTATTACTTTGGTAACTGGAATTTAATTTAGTTTGATCTAATGTAAACATAAAGCTAGTGAGACCTTATGTAAAACTATAGAAAGATAATTTAAGGAATGGAGTCTTCAGTGTTTTCTTTTGAAGTAACAAATAGGTATTTTTGTCAGTAAAATACAAACTAATTGACTGTTCTTGGATCTAACAACTAACAGGTCATTGACCTTTAAGGGTGACAACTACATTTTAGTGATTTGAAGTTCAATTGGGAGGTTCCGAGTAGGCTAATGGCAATTCAAGTGTGATGGTAAGTGGAAAGGTGAAGAGAAAAATACCTGGAAATGCAGATTGGGAGTTCTGCCCAGCTGACTACAGCACATATTAATTGTGTACCTCTATGTGTAGTGACCTGATTTTTCAATATCCTGAGCCATCTTAATAAATATTTCAATGTTAACATAATCACATTAACAAAATTGTGAGGCAGAGAGTAGCCCTCGGGCTCCTGCCCAGACGTATGTGTGGGCTACAGAATTGGCATGATAAAAGAGTAAGATACAGCATTACAGTTTTAAGCAACACCTGCGTCTTTCCTCATGAGGATTACCTTCTTTGTAATTTTTATTAATTAAATTTCATGCATGTACATGATAAATTCAGATCGCTTTCACCCCACTCTCTCTTCGCCCTCCTTCCCATTTGTCCTGTCCCTTGCTAACATTCGTGTCTCTTCTGTCTTTTTGTTTTCTTTGTGTCCCTCTGGGGCTGACCAGGGTCATCTGTGTGGACTTGAAGTTGGAGCTATATTTTGGATCCTGATGGGTCCACACTGCATGCACGACTAAATTTAATCTATTCAGAACTACTCGCTAGTCATCAGGGAAGGATAATTAAAACTGCTTTGAGGTTCTGCCTCATCCCAGACAGAATAACTATCATCAGGTAATCTGCCCAGTTTTAGAGAGGACATAGGAAAAGAAGAATCCTCATTCACTGCTGGTGAGTGTATTGATTAATTCAGCCATTATGGAAATTCCTCAAAAATTTTTATTTAAAAACTGCCACATAATCCAGCTCTTCTACTCTTAGACATATACCCACAGTATTCCATATCCTACCACAAAGGTGTTTGCATATCTGTGTCTGTTGCTCCTCTATTTACTATAGCAAGGAAATAGAACAATCTAGATGTCCCTCAATAGAAGAATCAATAATGAAAATGTCTGCATACAAGATAGAATACTGTTCAGCTATAAAGAAAAATGAAAGCATGAGATTTGCAGGAATAAGGTGAACAAAGAATGTATATTAAGCTAGGTCAGCCAAATTCAAAGGAAATATCCACATTTCCCCTCATGTGATCACAGCATATATGTAAACAGCTGCTATATGTAGGTGTGATGGGACATTTAGAAAAGAAACCGAGAAAGGGTGATAGTAGACAGTGAGGGAGGAGGAGATACCAGCAAAAGGACAAGAGTTGTGAAAGAGGACACAAAGTACAGAACTAATCGTTTTTCCAGTCTCAACTGTGTTAGAGGTATGTGTGTGTGTGTGTGTGTGTCTGTCTGTCTGTCTGTGTTTTGGACACATAAAAAATGTCATTGATAGTGAAAACATAGAACCCCTAAGGAAAGTTATGTCTTCAATTCACTGAGAGGCACAGTTGGGACTGGGAAAGTGTTTGAGAGAGACTCCCTTAATCTAGCTGTATGATGTTACTTGCAAAGTTGTTCTGGTAAAGTCACCAAATAAATATTTTACTTGAAGGTTCTGTTTCTGTTTTCTTTCCCTTACAGAGAAGTCTTTCTGGCTCATAAGTTAGAAAACCTTTTAGTTACTGATTATACCCAAGAATGAATTTTCACTAGGGAATGCCATCTTTCGGTTAAAATAGCATAGTATTGTCAGTATTGAACCTCAGTAAACACTCACTAGTTTTATATAGACTGCTTCAGAACATACTTATGTCTTATTTTCTTTTGTTCTTAAATCATTTGTATTTTGATAAATGCAGCTCATTTTTCATCAAAGGGAGATTAAAGTCATAAAATTGTTGCAAAAAACTACTGTGGTTAAAAGTACTATGTAGATTATTATAATTTATGATTTTCAGAGAATTCTTACAAAAAATACATTTCATGCTAGAGTATACTGAACATAGTTGCATATTCCTAACCTAAAAAGCAATGAAAAATCATACTCAGAAATTAAGAAAGTCAGTTAAGACATTTTAGCTGTTGAGTGGTAGTATTGATTGACCACTATAATTTCATTTGTTACTATGCATAAAATTGGGACGACCACATGCTGTATTTTTGTACAATTTTGTTTATGTTTGCTAGTTCTCTTTTATTTTCAGAAGTGTCCCAGATTGGACTGTATACATTATGATGACCATACCTATAAAATGCCACAACCTCACTCAAGTATAAAGGGACTAAGAAAAAAGATTTAGAGAACAGATAGAAGAACAAGTAAATGGCCATTGTAACCATCAGATGAATCTGCTGTTTCTAAGCCAGTAAAACTGTGTGTGTGTGTGTGTGTGTGTGTGTGTGTGTGTGTGTGTGTGTGTGTAGAGGAAGCAGGCATAAAAAATAGTAACTATTTAAAAGATACTCGGTTTGAAAAGCTTACAGTTGAAGAGCAGAAAATCCCTGAGTGAGATTCAAGTAGCCTCAGCAACCAGAACACCTAAGAATGAAACGCTTCTAGCCATTTAAAAGAGTAGAATTTGTTAACTGATACTGTTTTCTTGCTCTCTGCGAAGTAACAGGGAAATCAGAAAAAACAAATGTTAAGATTTTTAAAAAAGGAAGTATAATATTAAATGAGACAAATGTACGTGGAATTACAGATATCTTAGTTTATATTTTAATTTTTCAACTATATATTTCTGTATTACTAATTTTGGTTACTTAATAATATACATAGTAGTTTTCAAGTATAAGATGTTTATAGAGATAGAAAGCTTCAGAGCTCAATGATTGAACACCTGCCAAGCATACATGAGGCCCTAAGTTCAGTGCCCAACACTAACCCAAACAAGCAACAGAAAGCAAGGTACTTTTCACAAAATAATATCTGTGGTTTGTTGTAGATAGTGTCAATGGTGATTTGGTAGAAAAACTAACTTATTTTTGTTTTAACTCTAAGTGCAGTTCTTTTCTGTTGAGTAAAGAGAAAAAAATGAAAATTTCAGGATATTATTACACGTTGTACAAGCTACCCATTCTGGAATGTTATTTTTAAAAGATATAGTACAAAAGAAAGTATATTACAGGTTGAATATCTAAATGATTGGGAACAGCAGTGCTTTAGATTTCTGGGTTTTTTTCTTTTTGAGGAATTATATACACATCCAACAAGATAGCTTAGAGATGGAACCCAGGCAGAACATCAGATTAATTTTTCATATGACACAAAGTCTAGAATTTAATTGTTACCCTATATGTAACAACACTATGCTTTTGACTGACTCGCCATGAAGGTCAGCTGTGGAATTTTCCACTAAGGCATCATGTCCAGAGCTCAATCATTCTCAGCTTTTGGAGCATTTCAAGTTTCGAACTGTTTTAGACTAGAGATGCTCTTCATGATCCATAGTTAGGGAAACACATAGGACAGAATGGTTTCCCTTAGATGAAGAGACTAACCTGCTCTGTGTGCTGGTGGCTGTTCTTCATGCACACATTTCTGGAATCAAGCATGGAAGTACAGGCACTCTACAGTGAGATCCAGTCTCACTGGATATCCTGGAACATGGTATTTATAAGAGTTAGGAAATAATAGAGAAGTTGGATGACTATAAGAAAAATTTTCAAAAAAAAATTAATTATATATCATGCTTTAAACAATAAATAATATATTTCTAATAGAATGTACATATTTTGTAATCCATAAAATTCATGACAGTTGATGTTAACTTTCAGTTATATGTACATTGAATGTGGTACTGAGAGTTCAGCAGCTCTCTGCTTTGAGTAGCACTCATAAATTTTACTGTTTCTATTGAGATGGCAAATAAGCTGTTATCTTTGACATTATTCTAATTTGAGACCCTGCAAAAAAGTTTAAGTTACAGTGGTATGTAGGGAAAAACATAAACTCCAATTTTTTTAATTGAAAATAGATTTTTTTTTCATACAATATATTCTGGTTATGGTGTCTCTCTTCCAACTCCTCTCATATTTCCCACCCACCCAAATCCATACCCTTTTGCTTTCTCTCTTATTAGAAAACAAACAGGTATCTAAAATAATAATAATAATAATAATAATAATAATAATAATAGATAAAAACAAACAGAAATAAGGTAAAACAAGTAAGTGAACAGAATAAAAAAAGCACAAGAAAAAGCACAAGAAACACACATAGACACAGAGACACATATATTTGCAAACACAGAAATCCCATGAAAACACAAAATCAGAAAACACAATATACAAGCAAAAGACCTGTAGGGTTTAAAAGCCATGGCCACACAAAGCATTATGAAGCCATACACACAGACACAAAATCCCTTCAAAAATACTATTGAGTTCATTTTGTCTTGGCCATCTACTGCTGGGCATAGGCCCTCCCTTAAGTGGTTTGTATAACCAATGAGACTCCAGCGGAGATAACTAATTTTTCCTTTGCGAGTACTTATCAATTGGAGATAGCTTCTGGCTAAGGATGGGGACTTGTGTCCATTTCTCTCCCATCTCGGCACTGGGACCCTATCTAGCTGAGACCTGTGCAGGCCCTGTGTATGCTTCCACAGTCTCTATGAGTTTATATGTGCGTCAGTCTTGTTATATCTTGTTTCCTTTGTGTCCTCCATCCCTTCTGGCTCCTACAGTCTCTGCCTCATTTTCAGCAGAGTTTCTTGAGCCCTGAGGGGAAGGATTAGATGGAGACATTCCCACTTAGGACTGAATTTTCTAAAGTCTCTCACTCTCTACACTTTGTCCAGTTATGAGTCTCTGTATTTATGAACTCCAATCTTCAAGTATTTTTAATCTATCTAATAAGATCCCTGCAATTGCTTGCAATCTTACTGTTTTGAAAAAATATAGTGTTAATATTGTTTGGAAGAAGTTTGAAAAGAAGGGAAAATCAAGTAAGGAAAGCATACTTTGTGTGTGTGTGTGTGTGTGTGTGTGTGTGTGTGTAAGAGAGAGACAGAGACAGAGAGACAGAGACAGATCACTTGAGCTTGAGAATTTTTAAATACTTACAAGATCTAGTATTCAGATCTATAGTGTATAAGCCAGTTTCAGTCAATGACTCATATATTTTAGGTCTAAACCTTCTACAATGAAACTTATGAGATAGCTGCCCCTATTTAAAGTGTTACAATAGGAACTGAAACTGCAAATTATTAACATCCATATGGGGTTTTCAGCCCTCCATCTGCCCTTGTTTGTTTTACCAAGCTGATGGAGAGCCTTCCTGTCTCTCCCCAGTGGCTCCCCTGTGTATTACGTAGTTAATGAAGTCTCCCTTCCTAATTTTGGATTGCCAAAATCAAAGCAGGCATCTTGAGTCATACTGTTTCACCGAATTATGAGGTGTTTCCCTGCACCAAGTTTTAGAATACATTCTGCATTCAGTTTATTCTTATAAAAATAATGCCCAGTTTCTCAGGATTGAGTAACTGTATGGAAGAATATATGGATATGTTTATGGAAGAATATGTACATTTAATTTCAAGAATATCCTTTATGGTTTTAGAGATGATATTACTCTCCATTTATTATTTATAATTCCCATCTGAACTCAACTTGGCTCTTTGTATAGAAGGACTTGAGAAAATAATTCAGAAAGCAGTGTATTTGTATAGCAATACCCTAAATTATACTCCTGCTGTGTGTAATTGAAGGATAGTGACTATCATCATTTATCTTGAAACCTATGGAATGCTTGGCATACAAATACTCAGCTTGTGTTTAAATAAATGAGAGAATAAACATGGGCATCAATAAAATAAAGACTTGAGGATAGTTATTTCTGGAAAATGCTGTGTTTTAAACTGAAGAGTATTCTGAAGAACTTAACCAAAATGAAGTGTGAGCCTTTAGGTGAAGTGTTTGTGGAAGTACACAAATATGAAGAGCTCTGGATTTTTCTCTCAGTTCTCTAGAGAAGTGATTTTTGGACTTCAACAAAAAGTTATTACTTATGTACATTTTCTATTTAAGCCATCAGTGATTGTGGTCAGAGTACAGAACTTTTAAACTATAAATGTAAGTGTGAAGGAGTCAAGTCTTTCGGATAAATTGTCTTCCTCAACCCCAAAACTTCTAAATAATGCTGTTTGCTTTAAAAACACTCAAGAGGAAAAACCTATCTCCAAAAATTTCTGTTCTGTTCTGTATTCACTGTAGGTTCAATTCATACAGTATAATAGCAGTTCTGAAAGCGTGGGGAAGTCTCTGGTTCAAAGAATTCATAGTATTGTAAGATTATCCATTTTCTCCTGGTTACAAGAGAACTGTTATGTGATGCCAGACTTTCCCTAGAGCTTGACAGGAGTGCAAAGGTAAGAAAGAACTGGTGAACTCAGTGCCTAGCTCAGGACCATTCTAGGCTTCCTAACTAACCACTGTATTAGATTGTAAAGCTCTACCTGCAGAGATGTTAGAAGTGGCATGATACTCTGCTGTGCCTAGCAAAGCCTCACATAGTTACCGTATGTGTAAAGGAACTCAGTAATTCAGTGAATATATTCTCTGTTAGAAGAAATTATAAATAAAGTATACCACCAGTTCCCAGTTATGTCGGTCTCATGATTGCATTAACTCTGACTTTATAACATGGGGATGAATTGAGGCTAGAAACAGAACAAGTTAATACTCTTCTGCCCTTGGTTTTCTTGTTACCCTAGAATATGTATCTTTTCAGTCTGTATACCATTCAGTGAGGTGAAATGCCTGCAAGTGTTGGGAGTAGGATGGAACTCTAACAACATGGCAAGTGGTTCCAAAGAGTTGGAAAATTAAAATGTTGAAGAATAAACTACTCAAAATGCTCTCCTTAAAAAAAAAAAAAAACAACTATGTATTTTTAAAAAACAATGATCCAGTATCAGTATTTACTATTTAGCTTCTTCCCCTAGTAACAACACGATAGTAGATCCAGTTTTACTAGACTTACATTGAACTACCCAGAGTGAAAACAAGATCAATTTAAGTATTTGCTTTGAAACTAAAAATGTAAAACCCTTTATTTTCTCCCATTGCTGGGAACCAAACCCTAGTTGTTGGGCATGCTAGACTAGTGAGCTACATTCAGCCTCAAAGAAAAATATGTTTATGTTTAGCATATAAGAAACCTTAAGACAGAAGTTCAGATATATTAATTTTAAAATATGGCAAGTATGAAAAGAGACCAACCGTGTTAAGAGAAAAAGCAATAAATAATTTTAAAAGTATAGGCATATTTGTGGTAATATCTATACATCCGTAAAAATTACTAGTATTCCTGCTGACTATGCCTCC
Organism: Peromyscus attwateri; assembly: GCA_902168425.1. Lineage (NCBI taxonomy): Eukaryota > Metazoa > Chordata > Mammalia > Rodentia > Cricetidae > Peromyscus > Peromyscus attwateri. The sequence continues at coordinate 44,811 of CABHPP010148337.1, forward strand.
TTTTAAGAAATTATGTTCATTGCTCAGCCTTACTTTCAGGACAAGGAAACAACACATTATAGTAATAGACTGCAAGGAAACTAACAGTAGGTTTCTACTATCATTCCTCTGTGGTTTGAATTCCCTTTTGTCCCTTTGGTATCCAACATGACAGACAAGAAGTTGAGCTATCACATACAAAGACTATATTGGGATTGCATTTTAGTCAGGATTTCTTTTAAAAAAAAATCAATGGAATACGCATAGATACATACAAAGAGAAGAATTATTTGAAGAAATTGGCCCCATTTTGCCTAGTTTGGAATCTGTTGTGCAGGCCTAGTTTGCTGTGGACCCAGGAAATAGGAGATGCTGCAGATTGAGTCTGGAATCAATCTGAAGGAAAAATTTCTTTTTCTTTAGGCAACTCTGTTCTTTTTCTCTTAGCTTTTGATTGATTGCATGAAACCTGCCCATTTGTAGAGGGCAGTCAGCCTTATTCAGAGTTCTGATATGAATATAAAACTTATCTTTAAGAAATACCTCCATGATATCTAGACAGGTATTTGATCAGATATCACAGATGATTTGAAGTTCTGATAATGCCCTCCCACACTGCCTCATAACTTGGTGTTATTTCTAGTATTAGCGGAAAACTTTTTGAATGTCCTTTTTATACAGTCTTATTGTTAACATACTAAGAAAAAGCTTATGCATGCTTCATTAAGTATATTGCTTTCACAAGTAACTCACTGACATATAATAAGATGTTAATTTGAAATTTGTGATCTTCAGTAGTTCAACACAAAGAATTAGCAAATATGCTGAATATAGAAAGTAGTCCACCAGTATTGTAACTATATATCCACATGCCGTTTTTTGTTCCCTAACTTATCCACATCTTCACCTGTTAATGCATTTTTAGAGCTAATTTTTTCAAATATTTTCATTACCTCAATATCAACACAGGATAACACATGTTCAGTAAATTCAGTTGCTTCTTCCTTGTAAGTAAAGGATAATGATATTTTTATTGCTTGATCTGTTAATATTAATTTTGAATGTCAAAGAACTTGGCATTCTAGGACATACTTGTAGTTGTCACACTCGGGGCTGAGGCAAAAGGATCGTGAGTTGAAGGTCATCCTGGGCTAGAGGCCAGCTGGCTGCAGAACAAGTTCTAGGTCATCTTGGACTGTATAGCCAGACCCTGCTTTTTAAAAAAGTGTATGTACCAGACAGTGATTAAACATTAAATAGATCGTCTCATTTTATCCTGCTTATCCGTGCATTACATATTAAAAGACAGATCAATGTTTCTGTTATTTTAATCTCTAATTTCAAAACTCATATGCTTAACTGTAGCCTCAAGGAAGGGTTAGAACAGTTATTGAGTAGTATATACAATATTACATGTATTTATAGATTCTCATTTGTTCTAACTGGCTGTCATCTGGATATTCAAACTTGCACAAGTGTATGCTAGGCATTTCTCTGGTTGTTGGCTAGACTTTTTGCTCTGATTGAGCATTTTGTAACTTATGCCACAAGAATTTGCTAGCTTCTATCTTCCTTCAACTAGTGTATTGTCATATTTCAAAGACTACCAATGTAATCAGTTTACAAGTGATTATTTGCTGTAGACATCATCCAGCTTACATGTGATAGTCTTCACCTAGATCAGCCATGGCACAGAAGGTCACCTCTCGAATTTCCAGAGCAGTTCTTGTCAGTGAGAAGGTTTCTGGCTATTTGTTGCAGAAGCTGACATTTATCTGATTTTTCTAGTAAGAACAAGTTATAGTATAAATTGGGGTGAGGTGCGAAGAATCCACTTGGAGAAACTGCTAATCCTCTATACTCCTATAACCTGTTCAGATAAGTCCTTAAAATTACATTTTATTGACAAAAGTTTTTTTTTTTAAATTGATTCGTATTTTGGGTACTGTCTTGTGTTGTGTACTATAGTAGAGAAGTGCACTGTAGATGATTTGTAATAAAACAGATGACTGTTGTTTGTATAAAATGTTAACACATCAAGCTCTTAGCTGAATATATAACCCCCTTATTGCATTTCTTCTCTAAAACATCACTTTTAGATCTGTAGTTTAAAACTTCTCTAAAGTAAATGCTAGAACAAAGTTAGGCAAGTCTCTATACTTTAGCCTTCAAAAAGTACCAACATTCTATTCTTGCACAATTATTTATGTTCTTTTCCCTTTATTTTTCCAATGTGTACTCATAAATTTTGTAGAGAAAATTATTATAACATGAGTTAAAGTGGCATATGTTCAAAGTTGAAACAGTCATACTATTTTAATTATTGTTTTTATTTATAATGTAGGGTTGGGACTGACAGAGGCAGTTGTCTACTGCCTAGAGCCATATTGAACTTCACTCTGATTAAATTTGCTACCTCGTTTTCTGCTAGTTTGGGAAATGACAAATACTTGCATACAATAAGAAAGTTCTCTGATTTAAAGAATATAATTTATTGTTTTCCTTTGGTTCATTTAAGTCATTGAGACAAATTAAAGTGAAATCCAAAGATACAATTCTATTGACTATTGAGAATTAGAGTTTATTTTTTCTTATATAGTAGTTCTCAAGATGTATTGTATGGGTTTAAGACACTTTTGGAGTCTTTGCTAGAGAAAAATTATTTTTACAAAGTTACCATTTGTTTTGTTTGTTTGTTTTTAACTTTCTTCTGTGAGAGTAGTGTTTCTGAGTCTTTCTTCCTGGCAGGAATACTACAGAATCTTTAATGCTCAGACAGCTGCTGGAATCCACTGTATTCCAGATACTAAACAGATCAAGAAATAGAAAACATTGCCTCATTTTTTTACAGCCACTTTGAAACTGTTTTTATATAAAGATTATTTTTTGTTTTACCATAGAATGCATAGATGTAACCACGTCATCAGCATTTCTTCAAGCCCTCCTCCTAAGACACGAGCTAATAATCGACGTGATAATCTTTATTCTCGTGTGTGAATTTCAACTGTGTTATTTTCAGCTTGCTTTTTAAAGCATGTGTCTGTTTCCAGGTTGCTTCAAGCCTCTGAAAAGATCAGATTGCTTGATGTCGGCAGCTGCTTTAATCCGTTTCTGAAGTTTGAAGAATTTCTGACCGTTGGCATAGATATTGTACCTGCTGTAGAGGTATGTGGTTTTATTTACAAACTTGATTTTTTTTACATGTATCTTTAAAAAGGAAAAGCACTATCTTTACATTCTTAAAATAGCAAAGATATACTTCCTGTCTACCAACTAGTAAATCATTTCTATTCAAAACTAAATACATATTCTGGACATTTTTTGCATTTAGCTAACTAATATTAACATATTTTCTTTGTTCTGTCCTTCTTTATATCTAGAAAGCCAGGATTTAGAAGTATGCTATAGTAAAACCATTGTGATTTAAAAATCTGTAGGTTACAAAGATGTCTGTGTAAACATCTTTGTTGCAAAGAGTAAAATACAAAAGTTAAGTGTGTCGCTTAGGATCCATAGTTGTCTGCCTCTGAACAACATATACAAAGATTCTCCTGCCTTAGCCTCCCATTTTACTGTAGGGGTGCTGAGGTTCCAGCTGTGTGCATTGCTTTTTATATGAGCTCCAAGGGATCAAACTCAAGCTGTCAGGCTTTCAGGGCAAGTGTTTTTACCCATGGAGCCATCTCCTAAGCCCTGCACTACTTTCCTATTTCATATTTCTGTAGCATTTTAGTGTCCAGCCAAATAGGAAATATTTATTTCTTTGTTGTATTCTCTTTACTCATTTGATGGTGTTAATTAAAATTAATGTGTAATTTGCTTCAAGGCAGAAATTAACTTCGTAATAGAACAAAAGTAGTGTCAGTATCATTTTTAAATGTTTGACTGAACTTTAAAGAGTGTTAGCATCATTCTGCATATAGAAAGTTCATAAATCTTCCTGCATTATCTGTCAGTTACCTTTCTGTCACTGTGACAAAGTACTTGACAAAGGCAGATTTAGGAGGTCAAGTTATTTTTATCTCTCAATGTCAGAGGTTGCAGTCAGCTAGCTTATTCATTCTGAGCCTGAGGCAGGGCCGACTCCTCAGATACAGATAGAGATGGACACAGAGACAGCATCCATTGCCTGGAACTAGGCTTCAGCTCTACAGTTTCTGTCTCCTCCCAATAGTCCATTCACCTGGGAACTCATCTCCAGATCAGTCCACTAATGTGTCATTTTAGGTTTCAGTCTCCTCCCTCCCTCCTGACATCCAGGATGTGAGTTCCAGCAGCAGGTTTGTAAGCCTGGAGCATGCATTCTTTGCTAAAGAACTGAGTTACACACTGTGTACCAATTACCAACTCTGATCATCTCCTTAGAAGTTCTTTTTTTTTTTTTTCCTTATTTGGCTAACTGTTGATAATAAACTGAATATAAATATGCCTAACATTAGAAATGAATCATTCCTGTATGTTCTTATCCAAATAAAATTCTAAATAAGCATCAGTTTTTAAAAGATGCTTTAAATTATTCCTAATTTTGAGAGTGTGCATGTATTTGTTTGCATGTATAGAATGATGATTAGAAGTTACAGGGGCTTAATTAGTGAAAATTTTTAAGTTTAGTTGAGAACAGGGCTTGGTGGTACACACATACAATCCCAGCACTTGAAAGGAGGAGATGGGTTCAGGAGCCCTGAGTTAGCCTTGAATTTGAAGTTTAAGACTACCCTGGACCACAGGAGATCCTGTCTCAAAAAATAATGGAAGAAAAGAAAATCTGTGTAGAGTTAGAAGAAAAAGGTCATTACTGAGTTCTATTGAAAAGCTGTGAGATGTTAAATATTGTGGTGTGAAACTTACATTATAGGTTGAACATATTCTTGAAACTGGTTTTGTTTTTTTTCTTTTCTGAGACAGGGTCTCATTATGTCACCCAGGCTGGCTTCCAACATACACAGTCCTGAGTACTGGGATTACAGGCATGCATACAACACTCTTTGAAATTCTTAACATGCCTTCGTTGTTTTCTTTCTACAGAGTGTGTACAAGTGTGACTTCCTGAACTTGCAGCTTCAGCAACCACTCCAGCTTGCACAAGACGCTATAGATGCTTTTCTGAAGCAGCTGAAAAATCCTATCGATTCTCTTCCTGGAGAACTTTTCCATGTGGTTGTTTTCTCTCTCCTCCTGTCCTATTTTCCGTCACCCTACCAGCGATGGATTTGCTGCAAGAAAGCCCATGAGCTGTTAGTGCTGAATGGCTTATTGCTCATCATCACTCCCGATTCCTCCCATCAGAACCGGCATGCTATGATGATGAAGAGCTGGAAGATTGCTATAGAATCCCTGGGCTTTAAGCGCTTCAAGTATTCAAAATTTTCTCATATGCATCTCATGGCTTTTAGGAAAACCTCCCTTAAAACCACCAGTGACTTGGTTAGTAGGAACTATCCAGGGATGTTATATATTCCTCAAGATTTCAACAGTGTAGAAGATGAGGAGTATTCTAATCCTTCTTGCTATGTTCGATCAGATGTAGAAGACGAACAACTAGCATACGGTTTCACAGAGCTCCCTGATGCTCCTTATGACTCAGATTCTGGAGAAAGTCAAGCCAGCTCTATTCCATTCTATGAGCTAGAGGATCCCATCTTACTTTTAAGTTAATATAAAAGTAAAAAGCCCTTCTTTCTATTCCAGACTCCTAAACTAACTGCTTACACTAATCAGAATACTAACGTGAACTCAGTATTTAAAGCCTGGTTTGCAGAGAAGAAATGCAAACATTTACAGAGTTTGCTATTTTTTTCTACTTCTGGATTTCAAAATTTATTCTTATATAGGAAGCTTAAAGTTTCATGCAGAGTGACTTTGTCTTAGCAGAAACCACTGTTCCTTTAGCATTTTGCATTAAGATTTTAAAAGGTACCTCTTTCTCTATAGTGCTGTTGTGAAGTCTAATTTACTGTGCATTTTCCTTTTTAGTCCAGTGTTGACTTTACACCATTGTCCTGAGGAACCTTAAGATGTGTAGAAAGCTGTAGATTGCACTTTGATGACTCACAAGTTAAATATTTCACACATAGGTTGGTTTAGTTGTTCATGGTACACTTTTCTTTTAAATTGTTACCTATTACAGAAAACATTTTCTACTCAGTTTCATCTACTGATACAGTATTTTTGAACTTTTTGAAATTAGTGACAACTCTTAATATTAAGCTCATTTGGAAACATTGGACATTGGAAGAGACATTTCCCGAAGTATGTTCTAATTTCATTAACACAGCACAGCAAACACCATTGCCAAAGTAATATTTCCATGACTTTCTTACTGATTTAGGCTTTGGTGTTCAGTCTGTTTTACCTGTGAAAGTTCATTTTTATTTTTTACAACTTAGAGTACATTTATACAATTTTCTGTTTAAGCAAGGAGCAATGTCTAATACTCAATACTGACTGAGACCACCTTTGTGAAAGGGTTTGCACTTAGAAGAGTATATTCTATTGAGACCAGCTCTGATAGGGGCCTTCCCTGTACATTAAGGCACTGCTGCACTACAAGTTTGGAATTACATGAACGTTTTTGAAATTAACCCTCTACTGATAATCTCGTAGAATGGTCTTGACCTTTTCATATCCTAATTTCTTTCTAAGCCCTAGCAAATAATTTTCTGTGACTATATAAACAATTAGTTGGCTGTGGGAAATTTCCCTTTCCACATTGATAAATGCCTTTCTGTGTTTCTGAATCAGAAGCAAATGATTAACGAGAAATATATGTCCAAACAAGACAAGTTTAAACAGTTAAAAACATATAGTCCACATTGTCTTGTCAGCCAGCAATTGTCATGTAAACTATCATTTTTAAGAGTGCCACTGTGTGGATTTTTTTCAAGTGGTTATTACATTAAAATTACCTCATACTGAGGTTTTTGCACTGAAATATAACAGTTTCAGATTTCATGGTTAATGGTGTGTGTGTGTGTGTGTGTGTGTGTGTGTGTGTGTATGTATGCGCGCGCAAGCATGTGTGCCTGCGCGCACGTGTGCATGTGTGTATTTTTAAAAGGAAACTTGCATTTTCAATAGTTAATCCTAAATTTCATAAACTGCACTTCTTTACTCTGGTAAACTGATGTTTTTGTGCTTATTGTGAATTGCTATAGTTAACTTTGAATGTCAAATTTTATTTAGAAATACATAAACTTACCCTTTAAGATAGGTTCATTGTGTATATCCAATATTTCAAGTTCAGTTTCACATGCTAAATTAATGAAAGTAACATGATTATAACTAATTTTAGAAAGGTCAGTTGTGTAAATGCAATAAACATTGGTTGTTCAAATATGCCATAAGTAACTTGAAATTTTTCATTTGCTTTCAATAGCATACAGTTCTATAATTATTAGAGTTGATATTTCTTTTCATTTAGGCACTACAGGATAATATCTTAGAGCTCCCTCAAAAGAAAAGACAAAGAATGAGAACGCACTGTATTCAGGATAAAACAAAACTATGTTTTGGTAGCATCCCTCTTACCATACTCTCTTGTTTTATTTACTAATTACAATTCTAAGAGCAAAGAAAACAATACACCAAATGAAATTGCTTTGAAAGTAAATGAAACAGTGCTTTGGAAAGTTGATCTAGGTATGACCTACAGCAAAAAATGTTGGTGCTATACATTCTTCTGATTGTTTACTGATGTTGAGTCTGCTTTTCCCAAGGTGTGCATGATGTATTTTAAGTAGTACTTAAAAATATCTCTTTATAAGAACTACCACTTAGTATAAATATGTTTGATTTTCTATCATTTGTTACTGTAAACTCAGCTTACTCAAATTCGAACTTACGCCAATACGTATTCCACAAGGCCAGTTCAGGGTGTAAGTGCTGAAACATGAGCAGTCACTGGGTGGGGCCAGATTATATAAGTAATGACCAGTGAAGTTAGTCGGTCCTCTCAATATTGTATGGGTACGTTAAAAATTGTTTTATTTGGATATAAATAATTTAAGGGACTTCCCGCCACATTTACAGCAATCCCTGCAAAATAATTCGTTATTTCAAAAACAGACGATAATCATGTGGTTGGTTGGGCTCATCGGGATTGTGAACAGATCATGTGCTTTTATCGTAGTTGCAAAGTGGTTGGAGGTAGTATACCTGAAAATGTACGTCCGTGTTTGTTGTATTTTTTCACATTTTGTGAACAAAGCACATTTATTAAAAAATTTAAATTTTCTAATATTCTTTGTCTGTTGCTTGTAAACTAAAAGGCTTTTTTGTTGTTGTTGTTTTTGGTTTCTGGTTTTTGGAGACAGGGTTTCTCTGTGTAGCCCTGGCTGCCCGGGAACTTGCTCTGTAGAGCAGGCTGGCCTCACATTCAGAGATCTGCCTACCTCTGCTTCTCATGTGCTGGGATTAAAGGTGTACACCACCACTGCCCAGCAAGGCTTTTGATCTTTGGTGTGTTTCACTAAAAAAATTTGAAAGCTGGTTGGCAATTTAGAATTTGGCTCATCTAGTCAAGTCCCTTTGTATCATAAATTCACTCCGGAGATCCAGAGAGTGCAGGTGATTTCCAGTTAACAAACACTGCCATGTTCTTCATGAAATACCAGCAGACATTCTTATTAAGTATATGTCCACCATATGTCATTGATTCTCAAAGAAAGTGAAATGTGATGGCAGTTGTTATAGTTCAGTATATCTGTCCCTTTAGGCCAGTGTTCAGCTTTCTCATGAAAGATTTTTAATTGAACAATTGTTTGTATTTTACTGTGTACAATATTCTGGGGAAACAGCAGGCGTGGGACTGACCATAGTCCCCTGGCTTGCTTGGCGCTTATAATATAATGGAAAAGTCAAGCATCTTTGTCCCATCTTTCTGTGTGAGGAACGACTGCTTACTGATCCTATCTATAGGTTTTCTGCTTCAGCTTAGAATCCTCCCTTTATTTCCCAGAAGTGGAACAGGAATTGTGGGGCAGAAGGTTTTAAACACTCACAAACACATGCACACAAGCACAAGAACCGTTCAGCAAATAGGATTGCTCAGCACTCCAGAAAAGCACAAGCTAAATAGAAAATCTGATTGTAAAAGAAATAAAAACACACTGGAGCACTTGTCCCATTTCCCACAATTCCCTGAGTTCAGTACAGCAGTGACACTCCTCAGTAAGCAATCAGTGGAGGGTAAATTTAAGATTTGGGCTGGGAAGATAGCCCCGGGAGAGAATGTGCTTAGCATGTACAAGGCCCTAGCTTCAATCTCCTGTACTACATTAATAAAACGCCAGTGTTTCACATTATTACATAACAAAGGTAGAAACTCTTATAGTATCTGTAGTAGTCAATGGAGAAAAATCACATGATCCACTGTGAACACTGACCCCTGACAGTATCAGTCTTTGTATTGTGCAGTGCCCAGAGGATAGGCATTTTACCAAAGCCAGCAATTGCAGTGACTTTTAGGCCTTCCCTATAAGTGTTATAAAGGAGAGAAGTTTCCTAAACAATGCTTATGCCTCGATAGAGAAATGCAAATTTCAACAATTGGAAAGGATTTGATTTAGCTTTAACTTTGATTTGAATGTAGTATCCTTAAATTGAATGCTTTATCCTAAAAATAGGTTCACAATTTCAGTAGCTCACTGTGTTTTGAGGTTTGTTTTGTTGGGGGTTTTGTCTGTTGTATTTATTTCCTTTTATTGAAACAACCTTACCATTGTAGTCTAAGATGGCCTCAAACTCCCAGAAATTCTCTGGCCTCGGTCTCCTAACTCTTGGAATTGCAGGCATGAGCCACCATACCTGCCTTGTTTGTCAAGATAATATTCCTCTTACTTGTAACTCTACTTAATAGTAATTTGTATTTAATAGAAATAGTTTCCATCTTAGCTTTATTTTTTAAAGAATTTATGTTATGTGTATGAGTGTTTGCCCACGTGTATGTGTGTACCATATTCATGCCTAGCAGCCATGGGAGTCTGAAAAGGGCATCGAGTTCCCCAGAGCAGATTTCCAGAGTATTGTGTTGTAAGCTGCCATGTGGGTGCTGGAAACCGAGCCTGGGTCCTCTGTAAAGTAGCAAGCACTCTTAATTACTAAGCCATCTCTACAGCCTACTTAGTTTGAATTAAAAAAAAATCCAACTAAGTTTTTAGAAATCTGTTGCTTTGAAATACTGTAAAACATTGCTTATTAATGTTCTTGTTTGTAATAATTAAACATAATAGATAAGCTGCTTTATACACTCATTTTAAAAGTTTCTAGTTAGGGTCCATTAACATCAGATAGGCTCCTGTCTTATGTTCCTTTGTTGGAATTTGAGACCAGGGCTTTGACTTGAACAGGTCTAGGGATCAGCATAGGATCAGTTTCAGTTTTAGTCCCATAGTTCATTGGAGGGACCAGAGATTGGTCTCCAGTAGTGCCTGGAGTTCACAGCAGGGTTTTAGCTCTTGCAATGCTGGAGTTCATCGCTAGGCTGGTGATCAGCCTGTAGCCCTGCCTATGGCCTTGCTGTCACCCAGCCACACCAGGTCATCTTAGCTACCCCACCTAGCAATCAGTTCCACTCTTTACCAGTCTCAATCTCTGAACTTCATGTACATACCCATCTCAGATGCACAGAATACTACCATATAGATTTGGAAAAGGTGGATGTTAAAACTGGAAAACAAACTCAGTCTAACAGATTCATAACCACAACAAAGAAACGCAGCTACCAGCTACAATCCATTTCCAAACTCCCAGCTCCCCTATAATGGAGTCCAAAATCACAGAAATAGCTGAAGTGTCTGTGACAGAATTCAGAATCTTACTATGTAAAAGAGTTAATGACCTACAGAAGAATCAAATGCACAAATGAAGGAAATCCAAGACCTTGACAGGATAATCTCCAAAGTGAATTTTAAACAGTAATTGGAGATAGAGTCCGAATTATGGAGGGAAATTAAACAAGAACAAATACTGGAAAGAAAGGGTCAATAACTAGAAAGCATCAACAGCCTATGCCATGCAGGAAAATGAATTAATTGCAAGGATAAGAGACAATAATATAATCAGACATGCAGGGGGACATTAAAGAGCATGATCAGTACTTCCAAGAAGTTTTAGACACATTCAAGAGTCTAGATATAAAACTTCATGTCACAGAAGGAAGTAATCGACATTAAAATCAAAAGGAATAAGCTGTTAAATTATAGCAGAAACATCCTCAAGCCTAGAGAATGAAGTAGACATCCAAGCACAAGAGACATCTGCAATTCCAAATAGATATTCCAAGAGAGGAAACTCCATGACACATCATAGTCAAGATGTCAAAAAATGAAGTAATACTAAATGTAGTAATAGAAAAAGATCAACTCACATACAAAACTAGGAATTATAATAACCTCAAACCTTTAATCAGTAATCCTAAGAGCCAGAAAAATACAGAATGATGTTTCAAGCTAAATAAAGTATGGAGCAAGAATGCTATGTTCAGCAAAGTTATCTTTCAAAATTGATGTAGAGATAAGCATATTTCAAGACAAAACACTAAGTCAAGACAATTCATAACAACCAAGCCAACATTCCAGCAAGTTCTGAAAGGAATTCTCTGCTGGGAGGAGGAAGAAATACAGCTTCTATGCAAACACATCAGAGGGCACACCAGGAAAGGAACAAACAAATGAAAAAAAAGCCAGGAAAGTTTCAATCATATCTAACAGCAAAACAGTAAACCCTCAAAACTAATAGGAGAGAAATAAAAGAAATAACACTCCGGTAAGCAGCATTACCTAACAAGTCCTTAGACATTAGCAGGCTCCTTTCAATAAATATTAGTGGTCTCAGTTGGCCAATGAAAAAGATACAGAACTGTCTGGATTAAAATTAAGAGCCAGCTGTTTGTTGCCTTGATGAAACACACCAGCGAAGACAGAAAATCTAAGTACCAAAGGATGGAATCAAATTGCCAAAGTAGACTTAAAAACTAATCAAAAGAGATAAAGAGCAGCACTATGTATTTATAAAGGAAAAACAAGCCAAGAGAATACACTTGTAAACATTTAGCCAGAACCTTGAGCTTCAAGTTTCATGAAACAAACACCAAAAAGCACTAAAAGGTCACAGAGATCCTACCACAGCAACAGTGGGAGACTTCAGTCCCCCACTTGGATATTTAGACAGGTTTTCAAACCTAAAGTTTCAAAACTAAAGTAAAATTACAAGTTATTTCAAAAGGGGGTTTGGAGCCACTGGCTACTTGTTCCAGAGGACCCAGGTTCAATTCCCAGCACCCCAGCTCCCTAGCACACACATGACAGCTCACAATCATTTGTAACTCAAGTCCTAGGGATTTGACACCCTCGGGGCCTCTATGGGCACTGGATGTGTGTGGTGCACAGACACACATGTATAAAAAAAAACCCACAGACATTTTATTTTTAAGCTAAAGCATGTCTATTAGTGGTGTCCTTGTAAGGACATGTGTTAGGAAGTCCTGTTGGTGAGACTTTATGGTTATAGGTTCTGACATTTCTAGGAAATACCACAATCTCACAGAAAACTCCCTGTTCCTCTGGCTCTTAAAATCTTTCCGTTCACTCTCCTATGATTCCTGAGTCTTAGGAACAGAATTGTGTGGTAGCTGTGTCGATTGGGAACTAGGCTCCACAACTCTGCATTTTGATTGGTTGTGATTTTCTGTAATGGTCTCCATCTGTTGCAAAGAGATGTTTCCTTGATGCAGGGCTGAGGACACAGGGATTATGCTGGTTTAGTAAAGTGGTTCTGCAAGGTAGACATATATGTGAGTCACAACAATTAAAGAAAAATGAGGCCATGAATTTGAAAGAGAACAAAGGGTATGTGTGTGTGGAGGGTGGTTACAAGGGGAGGTTTGGTGGGAGGAAAGGGAGGGGGAAGATGATGTAATTATATTATAATCTCAAAAAATTACCTTAAAAATGCTTAGGTGCACCATCAATCAACTACATTTAACGATACATACAGGATACTCTGCCCATCAGGCAGGATATGCACATTCTTCTAAGAGACATAGCAAAACAACAACAAAGAGACAGGAAATTGAAAAGCATACAATTTAAGGACCATTTCTGGAACGTTAGGAGACACGATAAAAATACAGGGAGTTGTATTTCTTAGGTTAGAACAAAACCAAGGATGATCAGTCTGAGAACCTGATATAAAAGAGCTGAGGAAATACATGATAGCAGAAATAAAGGATGCCCAATCAAATCATAAGATACACTCCATGTAAAGAAATACTTCCTTTCCACAGCCGTTCTTTAGCCTCCTCTGCCTGTATGAGGGACTGGGATTCAACTGCTGCCTGATTCACCCTTCTCGTTCTTTTGAAATGCAGGCTCTACTGATAGTTCACAATTGAGAACTGTGTAGTCACCCAGCCTAGAAACAGAAGTAGTTATTTAAATGGTGCCAAAATAAAGCTATGAACAGGAGAGACAAATCAAAATGAACTACAAAGGACAGGCTGCACGCACCATGTACAGATGAGATTGGAGAAGTAGGGACTGTTTCAATTATATAGTATTTGGATATTGAAAATAATATACTGAAGTTCTTCATGTTTGAAGCTAAAGAGAAATAAGTACAAAGCTTTGGGCAATAGGCATTGACTACAGAATTGTTTCTTATATTTCCATTAATTACAAAGCTATCAAATGAATTTATTGACATTAGAATGAAATGTCTGTGAAAACTATAACAGCAGTAGAGCATTGCTCAAAACAGGACAGTGTTTGAGCAATTGCATTTCCTAAATTCATGCTTGTCTTCAACTCCTTAGAGAGAAAAGTCAGGAAAATAGACTTGCATCTTTGTGTTGCATATATACCATGCATCTACTGAAGATGGTCACAACCAAATTCATCATTTTTCCTCTCCTAATGTCAGTACCCTTCTCTTTAGTACTTGAAGCTGATTTGAGGAATAAGCTACCAAGAAGAAAAGGTTTGTGGATATGGAACTATTCTATATGAAGTTGTTACAGGATTTACATCCATCCCTAGACCTACAAATACCTTTTACAGTTAATTCTCGATCCCTTTTCCAAGAAAAAAATGAATACAAACATGACGATGGCCATTATTATTCAGCTATCTCATACTCCAGTAACAAGTCTGTTTGGATGAGGTCTTAAGAGAGGGGAAAGTAAGATGGGATGAGCAAATCATCAAAAAATCATCATCTTTTTCAAGTTGCAACACACATTTGACTAGGAAACCAGGAGTACTATTCCCCAAGGCCAGGTTTACAATCCCTGGAAATCAAGAAGATGAGTGATTACTGGAAAGACGAGAGGACTGTGAGGAGGCCAAATCCCTGGGGTCTACAAGAAAAAAGCTACTTATGTGTGGACTCTGCTCCTCCTTGCTGAGCTAGTGGGTATTTGTGGGCTCTGGGAGAGGCTATCTGCTGTGTACCTTCTGTTGTGGGTGATCCTAGCAGGCTCCAATGGTCAGTTCTAAACCCACAGTCATACAAGTGACCAGAGTTCAACGCAGTTGGTCACAAAACAAAACTTAAAAGACAAACATGAAAAAGGAAGGGAAGAGGAGTTTGATGGGTGGGTTGTGAGTAATCAGAATGCATTATATGCACATACGACATTAACAAATACAATGAGAATTCTATCCTTTTAAAAAGACGCAGAAATGGCTTACCCAGGAGGGGAGCTTTCTATTCTGACTCACTGGACCATCAGCACAGAAAAAATACCAGAGAGCAGGTGCCTGAGGAAATAGTAGGAACCTGGGGTTGTGAAAGGTAGAAAAAAGCATTTTTAATGGGGAGGAAAAGCAGTGATCTGGAATTTGTATGACCAAAAGTATAAACAAAGGAGTCCCCTTTGAGCCTGGAGAACATAGAACATTGCCAACTGGAATGTGGGGATGTGAAATGAGACTCAAGGTGTCACAAACCATCTTCTCAATTTTACTTACAACATTCACTGAACTGTTAGCATCTGTTTCGCACTTCAAAACGTCAAGTACTTTAAGGAACAAATGTTTTACTCCCTCAAATGTTTTACTCCCTCAAATGTTTCAATGTAAGGAGTAGCATTTCACATCATTGGTGAATGCTGAATTAAATATGGCTGGACAGTGGTAATACCATGGATGTGCTTCATTTCTAAATCAAAGTGAGGCTTGAAAAAGATGGTGTACATGCTTATGACATCCTTTTAGATGGCCAGGTAGCATTTCTTAGAACATAAGAATTTATTTCCAGCAATCATTTTATCTACTATACCTTCTTCCCCCATTCTGTAAATATGAGTGCTAAATGCTCCATTAAAAGGTTTAAAAACTGGACTGGAGAGATGAGTCAAATGTTAAGAGCATTTGCTGCTCTTGCAGATGTCCTGGGTTTAATTCCATAGGCACTGCACATATGTGGTACACATATAGTCAAGGAGGCGTACAAACATGTACATTAAAGAGAAGATTAAAAAATCAATGGCCTGTGGTCTAAATTTAGATCTGAAAGAGTGGATCCACCTGGATTTAACTCTGGACTATCTAACTTCAAAAGTCATATTTAGAGGATAAGACAACTGAACTGAACCTCCTCCATAAAAAAAAGTAAACATTTTGAGGGGCACAATAGTAGGAAAACACTGGAAATCAGCAAGAGAGAGACAGGAACTTTGTAGGAGTCAGAAACCTGAGGTGACTCTGTATCAAGGAAAACAAGGGCCCAGCAGCTGCAGCTTTGACTCCACAGCCTGGGCCACTTCTAGGTGTTAGTTTTCCAATCTTCACAGATTTGCAGCCCACTTTAGTAAGTAAATTGAAATCTGTACAAGAGCCTTGCTTTGGAGAAAAGGATCTCAGGTCATCTCTCAGTGGTCTGTCAAGGTGCTGTAGCCCAGCAGTCATTCTGAGAATACAGCCCTACACTGGATGAGAGAGTAACCACCTTATAAGCCCAACATAGTGCAGATGAATGACTATGACCTAAGCCACATGGGTGCCCTGCCTGCAGTAAAAAGAATAGGTGTGGCAACTTGGAGAGAAACAGTGTCACACTCAAGGTCCAGGACATCAGGGAGGGTGCCCTCAGAGACCAGTGGTGTAGGCAGCTGCAAGTAGACTCTTACAAGTGCCAGGACTAAAGGCCATCCATAGAGTTAATGCCATCCCCTTCCTCCCTGTGCAGCACTCAAGGACCAGTTAGTGAGAGTGGATGCAAGGACCAGCATGACTCCAGCTACCCTGCTAAGTGGGACCTGATAGCTCTGAAGCACCAGCATTTGCTTCAACTCTCCTGTTCTTAGCCAAAGGGAACCCCCTAAAGCAGTGGTTCTCAACCTTCCTAATGCTGCGACCCTTTAATACAGTTCCTCATGTTGTGGGGACCCCCCAACCATAAAATTATTTACATTGCTACTTCATAACTATATTTTGCTACTGTTGTGAATTTCAATGTAAATATTTTTGGAAATAGAGGTTTGCCAAAGGGTCACGACCCACAGGTTGAGAATAACTGCTCTAAGGGATCTTTGCCCAGGTCTAGCAGCAATCCCACTCCTGAGCAGGTGTTGATGGGGAAGAGAACAAAAAAAATTGTTAGTAGCCATAAAAGTACAGAGGATCTGAGAGAGTGGTTCAGGGGTGCTCTTTTACTTGTTCGTGACTAAACAAGCTGTGGCTGCTAAGGGAGGGATCTAGAGAAGAGGATTAGTCTGTCGAAGCCTGTTCTCTCTCTTCCAAAAGTCAGGTTGACCTGCATTTTGCTGCTTCTCTCCTAATGCATTTCAGTAGACAACAAATGATGGTGGAAGCCAGAAGTCACTAGCAAGTACTGATTGCTGTTAAGCTTCTCCACATGACCTGCACAACTCTGCTGTAATGTACATGGGGGCACTCTTTCTGCCATATGTCCTTCTTGAATTAGGACCCTCAGAATGCATGCTCACAAGTATGTATCTTAAATTAAGCATGCACAGGAATGTACCAGCCCCAAAGTGCCTCCCCCATTTGAAGATATATTGGCATTCCTAATAAATTTCTCACCTTGTATTTGCTGGGGTGAGCATGCTACTTTTGAAGTTGTGTTCTCCTACCTGTAGGTAATAACATACCTCTCCCATTTTCTATGCTACCTGTGATTTTTGGCTTTTCACTGAAAGTTGTGAACACATTGTGTTCCCTTAGAAAACTACAGTCCTTGCTGCTGTCCACTTCAGCCCTGTTCTCACCTTGTCTGACAATGCCCAGCTGTCTTGCCTTGGCCTGACACCATGGAAGGGTCCCTGAAGTTCCTGCCGCTTTCCCCTTCCATACAGGAGGCCTATGCCATGCCTTCGTGGAGCCCTTCAGATAACCAGTTCTGCCTGTGCCAGAGGTCCTGCTGGGAGCATCCAGCACACCTTTGGAGGGGCTGGAGAGATGCTTTAGCCTAAGCTCATACATTGCTCTTGCAGAGAGCCAGTTTTAGTTCCTAGAACCCATAGTTTTAGTGTAGTTCATAACTACCTATAGCTCCAGCTCCAGGGAATCCAATGCCTTATTCTATTCTTCTTGTGCATACTTACACAATATGCACAGATATATACATAAATAAAATACCTTAAGACAGTACTTGAGTAAATTCTGTTGTACCACCACTCCTATTTTAGGAGCGAGCTGTACAGAAAACAAACCCATCCACTGCTGTCTGTATAACATCTGTTGAAACCAAGAACAGTGGTTCTTTCCAGCCCTACCACAGTAAGTGCCATGCCCAGGATCATTAATCATAGCTAAAGACACTATAATAGACTACACTGTAGTATCCAGCTCAAATTAAAACCAACATTGCATGACAACCAGATAACTCAAGACATGTCTTCAAGACAAAGCTGCTTACTAAGAAGGCCAAAAATAAGTGGTAAGGTATTGCACAAATCTCAATGTGCCACATAGGAAACATTTAAAAAAGTGATGTCTTCTAAATAACATAACTCTCTCGTGATATATTACAAAGAAACTGAAATGGAAGAAATGGCTGGTGAAGAACATATCCACTGGATATGGTGGAACATACCTGTCAGCCTAGCAGGCTGCAGAGGCAGGCTTGCAAGGCCAAACCCTGAAGCCATCCTTGGCGACAAAGCAAGATGCTATCTGATAAATCAGGGCTCAGTGAGATGTCTCCGTGAGTCAAGGCACTTGCTACCAAGTCTGATGACCTTAGTTTGTATCCTGAAGCTCACATGATGGAAAGAGAACACTAACCACACTAGCTGTCTTTTGACCACCACACACCTGTACTCACACAGTAAGTTAATAAATAAACCAATAATGACTAAATAAAGAAACCAACTGAGATCTCATTTGAGATCCAAAGAGTGCAGATAAGCAGTTACAAAAGAAAAACACAAACAAAGAAAAAACACAACTAGAAAAAACAGGGCTGGAAAGATGGCTCAGTGATTAAGAGCACTGGTTACTCTTCCAGAGGACTCCTGTTCAATTCTCAGTGGACTGAAGTGGTCTGTAACTCCAGTTCCATGAGATCCATTGCTCTCTCCTGCCCTCCACAGCCATCAGACACTAAAGTGGTGCACAGGCATACATTCAGGCAAAACACCACATACTTAAATTTAGAAAAAAGAGGAAGGTAATTCATGTAGGAGATGAATGAGTGGAGTGAGATTTTAGGGAAAAATCATTAGAAATCACAGAAATGAAGAACTTGATAAGCCAAATAAAAAAATAAAGACCTGGGGCAGTATAGTACCATAATAAAGGGTATTTGAACTTGATGCTAGGTCTTTTGGAATAGTTCAATCAAAAGAGAAGAATGTGCAAGAGAAAGAGAAAGAGAGAGACAGACAGACAGAGACAGAGACTGAGAGAATTCAAGACCTTTGGAGCACACTGAGTAAGCATCTGCCTTTGGAATCCCTAAAGGTGAGAAGAGAAAAGGGCAAAGACAGCCTATTCAATAGAAGTAAGAGTAGAAAACTTTCCTAATCCTTGGAAAGATATGGACAGTCGTACACAGAGGCCCCAAGTGAACATGATGACCAGAAAAAGAAATCTTTACCATAATGTATTACAACCCAACCGTCCAAGGTAGGAAACTGATAAAGAACCTTAGAATCTTCAGGGTGGGGAAGTAGTAAGCCACATTTAAAGAGATCTCTGATAAAGTAACAACATTTCTCTGCAGAAAACCTACAAGCCAGGGTATGGTTAATATCTATAGTCACCTTCCCTTTCTTTGCTGAGTGCTGGGCATTAAGGTGCTGATCTGAAAAGCATGAGAAGGAAAAGACTGATAGAAGTTAAAGATGCTCAGTTGATCTCTATAGAAAACAAAAATGAGAGGTTAACTGTTGGTTGAGTGCTTGCTTAGCATGCATTAAAGCCCTGGGTTTGATCCCCTGCCTTGTATAAACTCACTAAGGTGGAACTTGCCTGTAATCCTAGCACTCGGGGTGGAGGTGGAAAGGTCAGAAGCTTAAGGCCATGCTTAGCTACATACAGAGTTTGAGGCCAAACTGGTGTACATTAGACCCTGTCTCAAAGACCAAACAAACAAAACAACTACAACACCAGACCTTTTCTCAAGCCCTGCTCCTTCCCCTCTCCCCACTCTCTATGTCCACCCTTAAATGGAAACATGAATTCACTTTTCTTAACAAATGCCACGCTTTATTTAATACAGGCCAACTTTGCTTTATAAAACCACACACACACACACACACACACACACACACACACACACACACGTGGTGAATTATTGAGAACTTTCACTGTTCTAAAGTCCTCACATACATTTCTTCATCTTATTTTCATAACCCCATGAGTAAATACTGTTAGTATTTTCATTTTACAGACATAGAAAGTGTTAGGAAATGTACTTTTTAGTACACAGAGAACAGTGAGACAAAATTAAAATTTTAAGTCAACAATAGTAAGTGGTATGAACCATATACATCTGAATTTAATCCTTAAATCTTGGATCTACCCGCAGGAGCTCTTGGTTTAGTAGATCTGAGCTTAGAGGATGATGCTTCCTTTTCTAACTAGTTCGGAGTGAAGCTGGTGCAGCTTGTCTGGGAACCATGCTTGAAGCGCCATTGGACTGATGAAGGTAAGGGCTCAGTGATTTTGAGATTTTGCTTACTAGGATCACTTCAGAACACTTACTACAGAGTAGACCTGGAGTGGGGATGTAGTTTAGACTCTTCCAGATGGTTCTAAGATGTTTTCAAGAGTGACTCTACAGCCCTTTTCCTATTTACTGTGAACACCACTGGTAAGATTGCTCCCCAGTGGGGATCCAAAACTGAAACCAGAAAACGGGTTTAAGTTCCTGCTCTATGACGGTTAATTTTAAGAACCTGAAGTCTTGTAGTTTCACTGGATCATGAATACTTTATTTGTAAATCAGTGAAGCTATTTACAGCATTGGATTTTTATAAAGAGTGTATAATATAGACGAAAGCACTCACTTTGCAACCAAAATGGTACATTGCTACCATCCCATGGGAGCTGGACTTTAGCCTCACATCCAGACTGTAGAATTATAAGGAAGGACAACAACAGAGGCTGTAGGGAAGAAACTATTTAAGACTCACTGCTGGCTTTTGCCACACCGGATTGGAATATATGATGGAAGCAGCCATTCTTCCTGTGACACGGGTGCCATTCCCTCTGCCCTCTCTTGCTTTTCTATTAACAGGGCTCTATTTTTAACAGGTGTTGCTCATCTGAATTAACTGCTCTAGGTGAACTTCTTGGCATGCAGCACATAGACTGCCTGCAAAGAAGCATGTGTCAGAGAACATCTGTCCCAGCTGTTAGGATCATCATACTATCATCAATAACCATAGCCCAAAAATCTCATGACACTGAAATGATTCCCAGGTGACTGTCTTATGTCCAGGTGTTTGGTTGTGCATGTCAGGGAAAACTCACAGGGTTCAGTCCTCTCTTTCCACTCTGTGGGTTTTGGGAATAGAGTTCAGGTCATCAGGCCTGGAGACAGACACCTTTACTGTCTGTCTCCAGGGAGGGAGGAAGGAAGGAAGGAAGGAAGGGAGGAAGGAAGGAAGGAAGGAAGGAAGGAAGGAAGGAAGGAAGGAAGGAAGGAAGGAATTTCATTTAGTCTTTTACAATTTTTAGATCCTTTTGGTAACTTTCAATAAGATTAATATAGGCGAACTTCAAGGGGAGAAGATTAGGAAGACAATAAGTACAAAGACAGAGCCATATGCTAACTTAAAAAAGAAAAGATAAAAATATCAATGGACACTGTCACATCCCTCACTGCTATGTGGTACCCTATAATGAAAGCAAGCCTCAGGCAGAATGCTATTACTCAGTTTTCATCAGCAAGGAGACATGTAGCAGTGCTCAAACAGGATCTGTGGAAGTACGAAACATCTATTTAGATGTATGGAATCGTCCTGGAAGGTGTCACGCTGCTAGCAGAATATGTTTTAAAAAGTAAATCAATTCACCTTATATGTAAGTGTTTAGTTCTGGGGTTTTTTTTTTGTTTTTTTACTTTTATTGATTCTTTGTGGATTTCACATCATACATTCCTATCCCACTTATCTCCCTGTCCCAATGTGACCATCTCCCCTCCCCCCAAAACAAAACAAAATTTAAAAGAAAAACCAAAAACCAAACAAACAAACAACCAAAAAAATGAGAAGAAACACATCCTGGAAGCTGCGGTGTGACAGTGAGTCCCACAGTTTACCCATTAGTCCATCCATCTTTTTTTTTAAATAGTCTGATTGTTCTTTATTTTATATCTAGAATCCACTTATGAGTGAGTACATACCATGATTGTCTTTCTGGGATTGGGTTACCTCACTCAGGATGATATTTTCTAGTTCCATCCATTTGCCTGCAAATTTCATGCTTTCATTGTTTTTTTCTGCTGAGTAGTACTCCATTGTGTATATGTACCACATTTTTTTAATCCATTCTTCAGTTGACGGGCATCTAGGTTGTTTCCAGGTTCTGGCTATTACAAATAGTGCTGCTATGAACATAGCTGAGCATGTATCTTTGTGGTATGAATCAGCATCCTTTGGGTATATGCCCAAGAGTGGTATTGCTGGGTCTTGAGGTAGTTCAATTCCTAGTTTTCTGAGAAACCGCCATACTGATTTCCACAGTGGTTGTACAAGCTCGCATTCCCACCAACAGTGGAGGAGTGTTCCCTTTGCTCCACATCCTCTCCAACATTGACTGTCATTGGTGTTTTTGATTGTAGCCATTCTGACAGGTGTAAGGTGGTATCTCAGAGTTGTTTTGATTTGCATTTCTCTGATGATTAAGGATGTTGAGCATTTCTTTAAATGTCTTTCAGCCATTTGTAATTCTTGTTTTGTGAATTCTCTGTTTAGCTCTTTAGCCCATTTTTTAATTGGATTGTTTAGTACTTTGTTGTCTAGTTTCTTGAGTTCTTTATATACTGTGGAGATCAGTCCTCTGTCAGATGTGGGGTTGGTGAAGATCTTTTCCCATTCTGTTGGCTGTCTTTTTGTCTTATTGACTGTGTCTTTCACCTTGCAAAAGCGTCTCAGTTTCGAGAGGTCCCATTTATTAATTGTTGTGCTCAGTGTCTGTGCTGTTGGTGTTTTATTTAGGAAGTGGTCTCCTGTGCCAATGCGTTCAAGAGTACTTCCTACTTTCTCTTCTATTAAGTTTAGTGTAACTGGATTTATGTTGAGGTCTTTGATCCACTTGGATTTGAGTTTTGTGCGTGGTGACAGATATGGATCTATTTGTAATCTTTTACATATTGACATCCAGTTATGCCAGCACCATTTGTTGAAGAGGCTTTCTTTTTTCCATTGTATAGTTTTGGCTTCTTTGTCAAAAATCAGGTGTTTGTATGTGCATGGATTAATGTCAGGGTCTTCAATTCGATTCCATTGGTCCATAGGTCGGTTTTTATACCAGTACCAAGCTGTTTTTATTACTATAGCTCTATAGTAGAGCTTGAGGTCAGGGATGGTGATGCCTCCAGAGGTTGCCTTATCATATAGGATTTTTTTAGCTATCCTGGGTCTTTTGTTTTTCCATATGAAGTTGAGTATTTTTCTTTCCAAGTCTGTGAAGAATTGTGTTGGGATTTTGATGGGGATTGCATTGAATCTGTAGATTGCTTTTGGTAGGATTGCCATTTTTACTATGTTAATCCTACCTATCCATGAGCGTGGGATGTCCTTCCATTTCCTGATATCCTCTTCAATTTCTTTCTTTAGAGATTTAAAGTTCTTATCAAAAAGGTCCTTCACTTGTTTAGTTAGTGTTATCCCAAGGTATTTTATATTATTTGTGGCTATTGTAAAGGGTGATGTTTCTCTGACTTCTTTCTCAGCCCTTTTATCATTTGTGTATAGGAGGGCTACTGATTTTTTTGAGTTGATCTTGTATCCTGATACTTTACTGAAGGAGTTTATCAGCTGTAGGAGTTCCCTGGTTGAATTTTTGGGGTCACTTATGTATACTATCGTATCATCCTGGGTTTTTTTAATTAATTTTTTCATTCAATATATTTTGATCATGCTTTTCCCCTCCCCCAAATCATCCGAGATTCTCCCCACCCACCCAACTCCATGTTGGTTCTCTCTTCTTTCCTCTCTCAACAAAATAACAAAATATCCAAGAAACCTCACCCTCCAAAAATATAAAAAGAGACCCACAAAATGAAAATCTAAACAAACAGGCCAAACCCCAGTAAGACAAAAAAATGCCAAAACAAAAGGAAAGGAAGTACCCCTGGGTTTGTTTTGTGTTGTATAACTTCTGAGTACAGGGCCTACCCTGGAGTGTGGTTGTTATAGCCAGTGACACTCCGCTGGAGAACACTGATCTTCCTTTTGCCAGCAGGTATCAAACGCAAATAGTTGTTAGGGGTAGGACTTGGTGTCCACTTCCCCATCTCAGTGCTGAGACCCTGTCTGGCTTGTACCTGTGCAGGTCTTCTGTGTGCTGCCACAGTCTCTGTGAGTTCATCAGTGCATCAGTAATGCTGGGTCTGGAAGACACTGTTTCCTTGGTGTCATCCATCACCTCTGGCTCATAGTCTTTCTACCTTCTCTTCCTCATAGGTCCCCAACCCTTAAAGGGAGGGGTTTGATTCTCGGGAAGGAAGAGTTGCCTATGTGATATTATAGTCAGGCACTTACCTTGAATACTTCCCATTTCCACAGTGAAAAATCTCTTCTAACTCTTCATGCTAATTAATATCAGTGTAGTCAGATTTTACATAGTGAAATGGAAAGAGTATCTGTGCATCCAACTATGCATTTTAACCACTCTGGACTGTACAGATAAAAGATTTATGTTTATGTTTATTATTATTATTATTACATTATTATTATTATTATTATTATTATTATTATTATTGGTTTTTCAAGACAGGGGTTTCTCTGTGTAGTTTTTGTACCTGTCCTGGATCTCACTCTGTAGACCAGGCTGGCCTTGAACTCATAGAGATCTGCCTGGCTCTGCCTCCCGAGTACTGGGATTAAAGGCATGTGCCACCTCTGCCTGGCTAGATTTATGTACTTTCAAACACAAAATATTCTGAAGTATACAGAAATGATAATAACATCAAGAATGGGTTCAAGGTCACAAGGTCATTTTTTTGAGGAAGAACAGAGTTTTAAAAAGAGTCTTAATACTAAGCATCACAAAGTAGCTAGTGCTATTTAAGTAGAAATAGCTGATTTAAGTAGAAAATAAATTTGCTAGAGGATATTTGGTAGCTCAAAGGACTCCTGAGGATCTAGGTCTGGAAATCCATGGATAAAAACCACAAATGGATAATTAGTTCCCAAGGTCTATAATTGGCCATGAAGCTATTCACAGATGATTTAATAGCCCATAAAACTGATTAAAAGCGGGTACCAGGGTTATACTTATCAAGCATGGGCATCTTGCATTGTAACATAACTAATAATGAGTGCCAGATGCCATAACACCCATACTCCTCACTACTGTCCAAAGAACTTACCTCGGTCCACTCCATTCCTGAAGTTGAAACTTTTCTAAGTCATCAGCCTTCCCCTGGTGGTACTTGTGATTAGATGAACAAATTTGTGGGGAGCAAATGAAGTCTCGAGTGAATGTGTTTTTGTTAAAATGGGCATGACCATGTCAGGGATTCTAGTGCTTCAGACCCATGGAAATGGCTAGGCGGGCATTCAACAAGTCAGGCTCAGAGGAATGACAAAGCCTTCCTCTGCTTCAAGTATAGATGGTTAAGAACTATTGACCTTTAAGTAAAACTAGTGTGTACAGAAATTATCAACCACAGCTTCCTCTTCTTGGATGGCTATAACCTGAAATTGATCACCTATAGAGACCACCTACCTAGATTAGCTAGCTGAATGCCTCCAGCATACAATAAATATACCATAAGTCTACCCCCTTGTTCAGAGGTATATAATACATCCCTTGAGTTTCCAGGCTGCTGTGTGTTTCCATCAGAGTGTATGCCCTACCTGAGCCTAGCTTTTCTATAATTGTGTCTGTCTTTTCTCCATTCCCTTATCATCTCTATTGGGTCAAGTCTGAAAGCCAGACAGGTTAAAGCACAGGTTTTGTCATTTCAGCTTCAGCCACTGGACACCTTTGGTGGGAGTTACTCTAAAGTGGTTCCAAATGGTGTGCATAAAGTAAATAACTGAAAAACATTTAAAGTATGCACAGAAGGCATGCTAAATCAGAAGTAAAGACAGTGTCTTTGAGGTGGAAGGCCAAAAATTATAGATTTGGTAGTCTGATTAGGTGGTAGAATGAGAATCTCAAGGGAATCTAAGCCAATCTTTTTATTTCCATATGTGAAATCTGAATTGGAATGTGGTTCAACCCTATAGATGTAATGGCTGTCATGACCTCCTAGATTTATTAAATGAAAATGATGAAATTTACACTTTAGTAATGTTACTAGAAATTTTAAAGAACTCTATGTAGAGTGCCATTTGTTACCAGGGAAATTGGTGTTCCATCTTTGGATTCTTAGTCTTGTCAATAAAAGAATTTAAAAGTGGATTCAGGAGCTGAGGGACAATTTTATTAGAGTTTGAGAGAAAACAACAGGTAGGCAGGCTGTAAACTTTGGTAGCCACAAGGAGGAAGCATATGGAGAAGATGAAGAGAGAAAGCCATGCCATTTAAGTTAGGGGGGCATGTTCAGGAATGGAAGTCAGCAAGCAGCTCCATGACTTAAGGATGGAGGATGGCTTAAGAGAAAGAGTAAAAATCCCCAAATGTCTGAGAAAATGCTCAGGCTTTTGCCAGTATCCAAAGAAAAAGACAGAAGAGAGAAAAAAAAACCCTCCTAACTCAGAAGTGTTGTAGAATATTATTTTAAGGTGTGTTACTTTTGTTTATGTTGCATTTGTTTAACTCTGTGAAGCTGTGCTACTGTGCCTGTCTAAAACACTTGATGGTCTATTGAAAAGATGAATGGCCAATAGTGATGCAGGAGAGAGAAATCAGAGGGGTCAACAGGCAGAGAGGATAAATAGAAGAAGGGATCTAGGAGCAAGGGAAGAAGTAGCCAGAGAAGGAGGAAGACTCCAGAGCCCAGCCACCCAGCTACACAGCAAGGCATGGAGTAAGAGTAAGATTTACAGAAGTAAGAGAACAGGAAAAGCCCAGTGCTGGGGATACTGTGAATGTGTTGCTCTGATTGATTGATAAATAAAATGCTGATTGGTCAGTAGCCAGGCAGGAAGTATAGTGTAGGTGAGATAAGGAGAGAGGAGAATCTGGGAGGTGGAAGGCTGAGTCAGGAGATGCTGCCAGCCGCCACCACCATGAGAAGCAAGATGTAAGGTACCAGTAAGCCACAAGCCACGTGGCAACTTATAGATTAATAGAAATGGGTTAATTTAAGATATAAGAACTAGATAGCAAGAAGCCTGAGCCATTAGGTCAAACAGTTTAAATAATATAAGCGTCTGTGTGTTTATTTAGGTCTGAGTGGCTGTGGGTCTAAGCAGGACTGGAGAAAACTCCAACAACAGCCCAGAGACAAAAGATAGCCAGGATACTTTAAATTAAGGAAAGCTGGCAAGAAATAAGCCAAGCTAAGGCCAGGCATTTATAATTAAGACTAAGCCTCTATGTGTGGAGTGCTGTTTCTGAATTTACTAAATGTAAATTGACTGAATATTGTAAATTAATTCTTACTTGATAACTGTTTTTTTT
>CABHPP010148338.1:0-27063 GCA_902168425.1 Peromyscus attwateri
GAGAGAGAGAGAGAGAGAGAGAGAGAGAGAGAGAGAGAGAGAAAAGAAAAGAAAGCCGGCAAAAGCACAGGTTCAGGAGGCCATTTTGATCTCTGCTATGCTTTGTGGGAAAGACCATCAGGTGACGGTCAGAACGGAAGGAAAGAAAGAGGAACCTTCTAGACTAAGTCCCAGGCAGCACGCAGTAAGATCTCGGTGCCCCTTTTGTGGAGTACTTTCATGTCCACCTGTCAAGGAGGCTGTGTGTCAACACGGTTTTGAGAAACCAAGGTCACCTCAAATCGACTGTGGCTTGCCCACCCTTTCAAGGAAAAACAACTGCAGAGTCACCTGCCCAGGGTCACATATCAAACACCCAGTGAGAGTGGAGCGTCGCTGTGTTCTCTCTGGGCCGCAGAGAAGCCCGTGTGCCCTCACCTTTGTGCCCTCTGTCAGAGGACGGGAGGAAAGGAGACACTGAGTTTTGACAGTCGCCCCTACCAACCCCCTTCTTTTTTTCCTTCAAGATACCAGCGAGAGGTCAATAGTTCAATATCCTGGATAAGGGCTAGGGTGCGGCTCAGTGCTTACCCAGAAGCTGCCGGTGAGGCCTGGGGGTGGGGCTGGAAGAAGAAAACAAAGATTACAGGAAAATACATTCATTTGCATATTCATGTGTATCTACTACGACCATTAAACACCCATCTGGAAGCTTTGTGTAAGTACTACTGCAGTTTTTCTAATGCCTTTGCTATGGAATTATTATTTTAATATATTTTATTAATTCTTTGAGAATTTTATACAAAGTATTTTAATTTTATTTGCCCCAACTACCCCCTAACTCCTCCCAGATCCACCTCCCACATCCCCACTCCTTCCCAATTAGTTCCCCTCTTTTTGGTGTTTTTTGTTTTTGTTTTTGTTTTTCCAGACAGGGTTTCCCTGTGTAGCCCTGGTTATCCTGGAACTCGCTCTGTAGACCAGGCTGGCCTTGAACTCAGGCTTACAGCCCAGGCAGTGGTGGTGCTCTGTGAGAGGGCTCCTCAACTCCCAAAGCAGTTGTGACCCTCAGGTTGAGAACTGCTGGTTTAAATTTAAATTGGTTATTTAATATTATATCCATTTAGCAGAACAGAATTATCAGGTTCATCCCTGGGGCCTGTAGACTCCCCAATCATGGGCTTTTTGACAGATTTGCAGCACCAGGTGAGAGCTTCCTCCTGTGGACAGACCTTCAGTCCAATCAGAAATGACTTGGTTTCCGCCATAATAGTCATGCCACTATTTGACCCATGGGTCTGTCTTGCCATCCTGGTCATTATTATTGCTCACAGGGTTCACAGCTGTGCAAGATTGCTTGTAACATTTCCCCCAGCAGCCTATGTAGAACCTTCCAGGACTATGAATGCTAGCCAACAGCGCGCGAAGAAGCTTCCTGGGCAGTACCAACTCATTTCTCCATGTCCTTTGCCAAAGCACATGATGTGTTCAGTGGTACAGCCTCCTCATCAAGTCTGCTGGGCAACCAAGAGCAATGGCAGCAGCCTGAACTGTTTGGGGTTCTTGTATGGAATTATAATAATGTTTTTCTAGATGAAGAAACTGAGATTCTTGGAGGAGACATTTCCTGGAGTTATGCTCTAATTAAAATGCAGAATCAGGGGCTGGAGGGCTGACTCAGCAGCTAAGAGCATTGTATTGTTCTTGCAGAGTGCCTGGGTTCGGATCCCAGTGCCCACATCAATCAATTTACAACTGCCTGTAACTCAAGCTCCTGGGACCTGATGCCCTTTCTGGCCTCTGCAGGAATCCATACACATTTACATGCACACACATAAGTAAAAATGAAAGATTTTTTTAAAAGATTTATTTGTTTGTTTGTTAATTATGTACACAATGTTCTGCCTGCATGCCAGAAGAGGGCACCAGATCTCATTATAGATGGTTGTGAGCCACCACGTGGTTGCTGGGAATTAAACTCAGGACCTTTGGAAGAGCAGAGTGCTCTTAACCTCTGAGCCATCTCTCTACCCCTAAGAGATATTTTATAAAAGCAGGGTTTGAGTTTGAATCAATGATTGCATAGCTCATTAAATAAAATCTGTAGAGTCTGGTGATGGTGGTGCACGCATTTAATCCCAGCACTCAGGAGGCAGAGCCAGGCAGATCTCTGTGAGTTCCAGGACAGCCAAAGCTAAACAGAGAAACTCTGTCTGGAAAAACAAACAAACAAACAAAAAATCTGTAGAATGCATATAAGAATGATTGAATGATCATATCCAAAGTGAACAGCTGCAATGTATTTTAACACTTGGAGACAGGACAGCAAACTCACAGAGAACACACAGACTCAAACAAAGTGTGTAACAGAATCAACAAGTGGTCATCAGTGATATTCAGACTTTCTTACTAAATACCTTAGGGAATGGGGCTCCAAGGGTGGGGTCCAAGAATCTCGGATCCACAGAATGCCAAAACAGAGGTGTGGGGGGGTGCCCATGTGCGTGCACGCACGCGTCCGTGTATGTGCACATGTGTGTGTTTCAAGTCTTCAGAGAATATGGGGGGGGGGCACACAGGAGATGTCTCCTAACCTCAGAAGTCAGCTGTGGCCCTGGTGGCAGAGCTGGTGTCTCTTCCAGTCCAGTCCTGGAGCAGCTCTGCCACCTCATTACAGTGAATGTCGTCATCTTCCCTGGGAACTGGGGCCTCTTCTTTGGAGACAGTAGCAGTGCTGGGGGGGATGGGGTGGCCAGACACAGGGACCTGAGAGCACCACCAGCCAGATCCCTAAGCGGAATCAAGAGGTTGAAGATGACAGTGTTTTGGTGGCAGGCACGTCATGCAGTCATGGATGGAGATGAAGGGATAAGGTCAGGAGGGCTTTCCCCAGAAATTCCTCGCAGGTGCTCAGCAGCCTTGTCCCTCTATCCCACTGCACCTGACTGGTTCCCGGTTCTAACCCACACGGTCAGCTGTACTCACAGCTTTCTGGTTTTTGTGCCATCTCTCCCTGAGTCTTGGAGGACTTTCCTCAGGCGGGACCCGAAGCAAGTGAGGACACTGAAGGCTGAGCCTGGGCCCCTAATCTGCCCAAACATCCCAGTCCAAACCCAGCCCTGGATTTGGGGACCACGAGATGACAGGACATTGGGTCTCCAGCAGGACAGAGGTGCAAGGTGGGCGGGACCGCAAGAGGCGGAGCTGCAGGGCCGAGGGCAGCGCACCCAGGGCACCAGGCTGTCAACAGCTGCAGGGTGACACCGGGGCCCAGGAAGAGCTCCAGACCGCGCAGCAGGGAGGGCCAGAACAGGAGTCAAAACGTTGAGGGCTGCCCGCCACCTGCCCCACCATGCCAAGGGGCGGGCAGGGAGGGACCGAAGGAGCAGGAGCGTGGTCTCCTGCGCAGCAGCGTGGCGGCGTTGCTTCCTCCAGCAGGACAAGCGCCAGGTGACTCAGGCTCCTCTTTGATTTTGGAGGATTCTGCAGCCCCTGGCCTGGAACAGAGCGCCTGAGAATCACTCCAAGCATCGCTGGCCAAGCGCAGCACCCCACGTGCAACCAAGGTCGCCAGGTAGGGTGTTCCAGGAGACAGGCACATGGACTGGAGAGGTGCTGGGGAGACCCGGACGACAGATGGGGCGTCTCCTGCCTAGAGTTTTAGACCCTGAGATAGGAAAAATACCTTCAGGCCACCAGGACACACCCACCTCCCGGACAATGTCCCAGGTTTGGGTCGGAAGGGCATCGGGATTCGAGTGTTACTAAAAAGCTGTCTCACAGTGCTTAGATGGACGCCAGTGCTCTGGGGTCCAGCTACCGGAAGTGGAGAAAACCATAACAACCAGTGTCACCCTGGTGGGGTCCATCGCCACAGCCTCTCCCCTCCGGCCACTTCAGGATTTGGTCCTGTCTCTGCGCCTGCGGAAGTGCAGGGCATCAGAGAGCACAGCCAGGACCCCTGGAAGCCAGTCCCTTTCCCCTGGGGACACTGAGGAGAAGTGATGCTCACAGTTCCAGTAATAGTCACACTCTGGGACAGAGAGACTGCATGGTCTCCCATCAGCCCAGCATCTCTCTTCACCTGCAGTGTGCCCTCAGGGCCCGCGCTGCAGTCTGGCCTGCCGTCCACGGTTGGGTGGTGTGCCGAGTGTCCATCTTGGTCCCTGGATGGTTCGTGGTAGCTTTATTAGGCCTCAGGGAGAAATAGTTTGCAATCAGGTTCCCCAGCTTGGGTAACCTTTCCCCAAGGTCAGTCTTGGTTGGTCATGGTGATGTGGGATGCCAGGAGCAGGACTCCTGGAGCTAAGTGAGGAATGGACCGGTGCCAGGGATGGGTGGGCTCAGCTGTTTCTCTGATGGAAGTGCCTGCTCGACTCTGCATGCTTGTCTACTGGCAAGGCCCGTCTCCTCCTCGCTGGGGATAGAGTGGCCGTGCTGCATTCTCATACCACTAAGGCTGACAAGTGTAGCACCCCACCCCAGCGGTAATCCGCTGGCCTCCCAGGTCCTGTGTCCTGTTCCTCAGCCCCCTCCGCCTGTAGGTTGCACTTCTGTTGGTCACTCCCTGCGCCTCCTTGTTCTCTGAGTACACCTTCCTGTCTTCTCCTCTTGCCTTTGTTCCTCCATTCCTTCTACCAGCAGTGAAGAAGGGATCTCCTTTTCCTCTGCTCTCCCAGGATTTGTCATTTTCTTTTTTTCTTTTTTAAAAATTAAACCTGATATGGTTGTGTAGCTTGGTGTTCTCCTGGGACTCCTAACAGTGAGAGTGGGAGAGGGCTGTCTCTGACTCTTTTGTCTGCTTTTGGGACCCTTTTCCTCCTACTGGGCTGCCTCGTCCAGCCTTGACATGAGGGTTTGTGCCTGGTCTGATTATAACTTGTTATGCCATATTTGGTTGATACCCCTGGGAAGTCTGCTCTTTTCTGAATGGAAACAGAAGAGGAGTGGATCTGGGAGGGGGAGGGGAAGGGAAGGGACTGGGAGGGAAGGAGGGAGGAGAAACTGTGGTTGGGATGTAATGCATGAGAGAACCATAAATAAAAAAAGGAAAAGGAAAAACTAAATTTGATTTATTATTGCTGGTGGTGTCTATATGTGTGTGTTTGTGGGCATGTGTTTGCCATGTTGAGTGCGTGTGGAGGAGAGAGAACAATTTTATGGAGTCAGTTCTCTCCTTCTACCTTTGTGTGAGTTCTGGGCATTGAACTCAGGTCACCAGGCTTGAGCTGTCTTCTGATTGCCACACATGCTTGGTGGCATTCCAGTTCCCGGACTCACACACACACCACAAGCAAACAAATGTGATAAAAATGAACTCAAAATGTATAACGGAACTAAACACAAAATGCAAAGCTGGGACATCGTGAGATGATGATGAAAGGCTGGGCGGTGGTGGCG
Organism: Peromyscus attwateri; assembly: GCA_902168425.1. Lineage (NCBI taxonomy): Eukaryota > Metazoa > Chordata > Mammalia > Rodentia > Cricetidae > Peromyscus > Peromyscus attwateri. The sequence goes on from CABHPP010148338.1 coordinate 5,380, forward strand.
CGCGCCTTTAATCCCAGCACTAGGGAGGCAGAGCCAGGCGGATCTCTGTGAGTTCGAGGCCAACGTGGTCTACAGAGTGAGTTCCAGGACAGCCAGAGCTGTTATATAGAGAAACGCTGTCTCAAAAAACAAACCGAGAGTATTTTAGGCAGTGTCCTTACATGTAGCACCGGTTGGCCCGGGACACATCGCATAGACGGGGCTGGAGTGGGGACTAGTGATGTGGCTCAGTCTTGGTTTGTTTGTTTGTTTTGTTTTTTGTTCAGTTGGTTTTTCGTTTTTTTGAGACAGGGTTTCTCTGTGTAGCCCTAGCTGTCCTGGAACTCACTCTGTAGACCAGACTGGTCTCGAACTCACAGAGATCCACCTGCCTCTGCCTCCCTAGTGCTGGGATTAAAGGTATATGCCACCAAACACGGCGTGGTTCAGTTGTTAGTGCCTGCCTGGCATGCAGGAAACTGTGGACTCAGTTCCCAGCACTCCGTAAACTAGGTGTGGTGGTGCTGGGAAGGTAGAGGCAGGAGAATCAGGAGTTCAAGGTTATCCTTGGCTACATAGCAAAGGCAGTCTGGGCTACATGAGATGCCATCTCAAAAAAGCAAACCAAGCAAAAATAAACATAACAACTCTTCACTCTGAGAAAGACATTGCTTTGTTTTGAAACAGGGTCTCTCTGTGTAGTCCTGGCTATCCTGGAATTTGCTATGTAGACCAGGCTGGCCAAACCATCATGGGAGCAGGGACTAGCAATGTGGCTCATTTTTGTTGTTGTTCATTTGTTTGTTTTTATTTTCTTTGTTTGTTTTTTGTTTTATTTTGTTTTCAAGACAGGGTTTCTCTGTGCAGCCCTGGCTGTCCTGGAACTCGCTCTGTAGACCAGGCTGGCCTCGAACTCACAGAGATCCACCTGCTTGTGCTTCCTGAGTGCTGAGATAATGGCATGTTCCACCATGCCCAGTAAGAAAGGTAGTTGAGAGAGTGGAAATCATGACTCCCTGCCTGCCTCTCCACTGAGAAGCAAGGTTTCAGGAAAATGCTGGGGTCGGTGCCCAGGCTAACCAATAGTTATTAAACAAATCTGTTAGGGGAGAGGAGGGACAGTGGTGTGTGGGGGACACATTCCCCAGACCTCTCCACATCTCCCACATGCTCAGGGCCACCAGAGGCTGGCTTTTGGCTTTCACGGGGTGCAGCTAAGTCATAGGGCCAGGGACAGAGGCCACAGGGTCCCTCCCCACTCCTCCTCCCCAAGCTGAGCAATGACACAACCCCGTTCCCATCCTCATAGACCTACCAGTGTCCTCCCTGGCCCCATGCTGGCCCCAGGGCCTTGACTTCACCTTTATCATTTTCTTCTGCTTGCCAACCCTTTCAGAAATGCTCCCCCTTTCAAACTCATCTCCAATTATCCTAAATTGATCAGGCCATCTGTTTCCTGCTGGGTCCTAACCCATACACTGTAATTAAAGACGTGGGAGAGTGCAAAGATGTAAAAGGCAGGCTACCAAAGTGTAGACAGCAAGGATCCAATTTGGAAGATGTTGCTCACAGACAGGGGAAAAGGGAAAGAAATAGTTACAAATTGTCAAAAATAGATTCACCTCCCTGAGGTGGGATCCGAGGCTGACTGCACCTGTCCAGGTTGTAGGCTTTCTGTGGATGGCACACTTACCAGCCAGTGCTGACAACCAGAGCCACACACCCACAGGGAAATACACCGGGACTCCCTGTGCACTGGGAAACTCCTGCAGGCGAGCTGAAGTGGGATATGAGGAAGGCGATGCAGAGTGCCCCGCCACCGTTTCTCTGTGTTTATTCAATGAACACAATTTTCTAATTCTATCAGGAAAAGACGTGTAGCTTTAACGTTTGGAGCAAAACAGAGATGTTGAAATAGAGACCGAAACATCCATCGGGGAGTTTATATGAAAGAGAGGAGGAGGGTGGGGGGTACACAGGTAGAGACAGACAAGGATAGAGAAGGAGACGAAAAGGAGGTCAATATATACAGGAACAACAGAATGAAATAGAGAGAGTTAGAAACAAAGGTTTGGGGGACTGTAGCAGCATTAGAAAAAAAACATTTTTATCTTTTCCAGAGCAGGAGATGGAATTCAGGGCCTTGCACCTGCTGGGCAAGCCTTATATCCCTGAGCCACATCCTCAGCACCTCAAGATGGGTTAAAGCAAGTGTTCTACCACTGAGCCACACCCACAGCCCCTCACTGGGGGATTCTAGGCAGATGCTCTACCACTGAACCACACCCCCAGCCCCTCACTGGGGGATTCTAGGCAGGGGCTCTACCACTGAGCCACACCCAACCCCCTGGCACATAGAGAAACCTGTGTATGTAGGAGAAATCTGTTTGTGTTTTAGGGGCTCAGTTTTTCCACTATAGAACGGGTTATGGTGGGACTTCACCGTTTCTGATGATGAAAATATATGATGTGCATGCATCCAGTAGGTAGAGCTTGGCGGACAGTGACTTCTCTAGAAGGACTGATTACAGATACGGTAAAGGAAAGGACATAGGCTGAGGAAAGGACAGACAGACTTGGGAGAGGAGAACTGAGGTTTGTTATCTGAGGGTTGGGCAGCTGCCATCCTGGCACAGGATTACTTGTTAGTAAAGTTCTCACAAGCTGACTGAGATCACATGGGCTTGGAGCCAGAGATGATAATCTGTAAAGGTTATTCCAGTTGGGGAAGCTGGTTGTGAACTGTTTCTCATCTAGCCCATAAAAGCCATCACAGACCATCCAGACACCATTGCCCAGTGTGGGCGTCATTCTGCACACCATCCAGGGGACAGTGGAGACAGGCCTGCTGCAGCAGCGGGCATTGAGTGCACAGTGCAGGTGAGGAGGAGAGATGCTGGTGGGAGGGGTCTGCTGGGGTCCAGGCAGTCTCCACCCCTTTGTGTGACCATCACTAGACCATCTATGGATCCCGAGTCTTAGCCAACCTGAGAGTGTCTCTAGGGGAAGGGGACTGACCTGCTGGGGCCCTGGCCTTGGTCTCTGATGCTATGGCCTCTTGTGAGAGCAGAAATGGGACCATATAGTGGGGTTGGATGTCCTGTGGACAATGAATGGTAGAAGATCCCATCAGGAGGACACTGGGTGCTAACATCTCTTCCACTACCGGTAGCTGGACTACAGGGCTTTGGTGGCCACCATGCCTGGCCCCAGTGTGTGTTAGAATATTAAATGGTTCAATAGAAGAATTCAGTCAGTCAGTGGTGGTGCATGCCTTTAATCCCAGCACTCAGGAGGCAAAGACAGGAGGATCTCTGAGTTCGAGGCCAGCCTGGTCTACATAGCAAGTTCCAGGACAGCCAGGGCTACACAGGGAAACAAAACAAAACAAAAAAAGAATCAACACTTGCTGATGGCATTTTCACTCGGAGACAACCAAATTTGTGATAAAGGGTTTCTAAATGAAGGTAATTGTTTGCCTGGCTTTCTTCACACAAATCAGCTATGAAGAGAATCAAATCCTATCATTTTTTAAGCTGGATGCAGGAGGTTCATGAATTTGGGTCCAGCCTGGGCTACATAGTGAGTTCCAGGTTAACTTGGGCTATAAGAGCTAGCCATGAACTATTCACATAGATGCATATCTTTTTTAATTTTCAAAATTTATTTAACTTTATTTTACGTACATTGATGTGAAGGTGTCAGATCCCCTGGAACTGGAGTTACAGACAGTTGTGAGCTGCCATGTGGTTGCTGGTAACTGAACCTGGGTCCTTGGGAAGAGCAGCCAATGCTCTTAACCACTGAGCCATCTCTCCAGATCTAAGTGCATATCTTTTAAAATATACAAAATGCCTGTGAAATTAGCACACGTGAGCGAGCATCTTAAGGAATGGAAAAATCAGGACTGAAGAGATGGCTCCATGGTTAAGATCACTAAAAACCTGGGTTTGGTTCTCAGTACCCACATGATGGCTCACAACCACCTATAACTTCAAATTCAGGGCTCCCGTGCCCTCTTCTGGCTCCCTTGGGCATCAGGCAACTGATGCACATACAACATACATGTAGGAAAACACTACCACACAAAAAATAAAATAAATCATTTTCTAACGCTCCATTAGAAATAGCTTCGCTTGTCCCTCCATGGTTCTAGTCTGTCACCTTGGACAAGGTTCTGGTCACACACATGTTCATTGAGATCCTGGCCACACCCATCCCAGAGCAGATCTTCCTAGGCATGGTGGCAGAGGCAGGAAGATCAGCAGCTCGAAGTTATCCTCAGCTACACAAAGAACCCCAGGCCAGCCTGGGCTACATAGAGAAAACTTGTTCCTCCCCTTCCCCAAAAACAAAGGTGTGGAGAAGGCGGATGAAAAACAAAACAAAACAAAAAACCCTCCGGACTCCGCCAGAAACCATTAGATCTGACAGATACTCTCAGTGACTTTGCAGGACACAAGCGCAACCTACAGGCGCCGGCAGCTGTTATGGAGCTGGGGCTACACCCACCATCAGTTGATGGACTGTTGCCTATCATGCATGAAGCCCTGGGCTCAATTCCCAGAATGGCATACACTGGGCATGGTGGAGCACACCTGTAATCCCAGCCTCCACACAGAAGCAGGAGGATCAGAAGTTTGAGGTCATCTGCACATTGATGTGAAGACAGCCTGGCTGCACAAGACCCTGGCTCAAACAAAACAATCAGTGGGTTTTTTTTTTAATGCCAATAATAAACTTGCTAAGAAGGAATTACGATGAATTTTCCACTCACAGTGGTTTCAATGAAATAAACAGTGGGGAGCAGATGAGAAGGGGAGGGGGTAATCAGAACGCATCCTGTCTGTGCTGGAATTGTCAGAGAACAAGATCTACCAACAAAGAAATAAGTAAGCAAAGGTAAACCTAGGAATAAACCTCGCCAGGGAGGCGACGCCTCTCTACAATGAAAACTTAGAGACTCTTAAAGAAGAAACTGAGGACAACACTAGACAATAAAAAGACATCTAGGCCCATGAACTCTCAGAGTCAATACCGGGAAACTGACTGTATTACCGTAAGTGATCTATATGCGCACTGTGCGTCCCGTCAGAACTCCAATGATAAAGTGGATGTGGTGGCGCACACCTTTCGTCCAGAGCTCCAGAGGCAGAGGCAGAGGCAGGTGGATCTCTGAGTTTGAAGCCAGCCTGGTCTACAGAGTGAGTTCCAGGACAGCCAGGGCTACAGAGTGAGTTCCAGGACAGCCTGGTCTACAGAGTGAGTTCCAGGACAGCCTGGTCTACAGAGTGAGTTCCAGGACAGCCAGGGCTACACAGAGAAACTCTGTCTTGTAAAACAAAACAAAGTATAACAAAAACAAACAAACAAACAAATCAATGATGTTCTTCACAGAACTAGAAAAAAACAATCCTAAAATTCAGATGGAAACAGGAAAGACCACGAAGAGTCGAAGCAGTCCTGAGCAGAAAGAACACTGCTGGGGGTATCCAATACCTGACCTCCTCCCATTGTACAAAGAGCTGTAGTGACAGAGACAGCATGGTGCTGTCACCGAACCCAGATGTGCAGGCCAGTGGAACAGGACAGAGAACACAGAAATCAACCTTGTGGTGGCTTGAATACAAATGGCCCCCATAGGCTCATAGGTTTGGAGGCTTGGTCCACCAGGGAGTGGCACTGTTAGAGGTGTGCTCTTGTGGGAGGAAGTGTGCCACTGGGGGTGGGCTTCGGTGTCTCAGATGCTCAAGCCAGGCCCGGTGTCTCTCTCTCTTCCTGCTGCCCGAGGATCCAGGTGGAGAACTCTCAGCTCCTTCTCCAGCACTGTAGGTGGAATTTTCTGCCCTGCCAGTCAGATCCCAAATAACCGCATGGAGACTTCTTATTAATTATAAAATTTCAGCTGATGGCTTGGGCTTGTTACTAACTAGCTCATACAACTTAAATAAGCCCATATTTTCTAATCTATGTATTAACACGTGGCTCATGGCTTGTTACCTTACCTTCTTGTACACTTCCTGCTTCCTCTGCGTCTGTGACTCGCTCTTCTTCATCCCAGAGAGCACTCTCCCTGTCCCAAAGTCCCACCTAACCTCTTCCTGCCCAGCTATTGGCCATTTATCTCTTTATTAAACCAATGAGAGCACCACATCTTCACAGTGTACAAAAAGATTGTTCCACAACACATCACCATGTCTGCCTGCATGTTACCATGTTTCCCACCAATGATGACAATGGAGTAAACCTCTGAACCATAAGCTAGCCCCAGTTAAGTGTCTTCCTTTGTAAGAGTTGCTGTGGTCATGATGTCTGTTCACAGCCATAGAACATTGACTAAGACAAACCTGAATAGCTACGTGCACACACTTACATCAAAGTCATAGAAAACACACATTGGGAGCTGAAGAGAGTGTTCAGCAGATAAGAGCACTGGCTGCTCTTCCAGAAGATCTAGGTTCAATTCCCAGCACCCACATGGTGGCTCATAACCACCTGGAACTCCAATCCCAAGGGTTCTGATGTCCCACCAGTCACAAACATGGTACACATATATACATGTAGGCAAAACATCCATACACAGAGAATTTTTTTTTAAAAAAAAAGTACATAGGAAAAAGAAAATGCCTGACATTTGATGCTGGCAAAGCTGGATCCACACCCGTGGGAGAAAGAAACTAGATGCATGTCTTTCACCATGCACAAAGATCAATCGAAAGTGGACTGAAGACCTTAACTTTAAACCTGATATCCCGAAACTGCTAGATAAATACCAGCAGGCACTTGCACAAACAGACAGACAGACAGACACAAATAAATAAATGAAAGTGAAGAGTTTCTGCACAGCAATGGAAACTTGCAGCAGAGTGTAGAGATGGGCTTACAGAATGAGAGAAAATCCCTGTCAGCTGTACGTCAGACAGGAACTAATATCTAGATCATATAAAGGGCTGCAAACTCAGCACTTTAATCCCAGCACTCAGGAGGCAGAGGCAGGTGGATCTCTGTAAGTTCAAGGCCAGCTTGGTCTACAGAGTGAGTTCTAGGAAAGCCAGGGCTACACAGAGAAACTCTGTCTTGGGGGGAAAACAAACAAACAAACAAACAAACAAACAAAAACCACAACTGGCTGAGTGTGGTAATATATTCCTTTAATCCCAATACTCAGGAGGCAAAGGAAGGTAGATTTCCGAGTTCAAGGCCAGTTCGGTCTACGCAGAGAGTTCCAAGCCAGCCAGGGCTACCTAGTGAGGCGGTCTCAAACAACCAACAAACAAGCAAAAAAACACCTGCTAATCAATAAATGATCCGATGAACTAACCAAACAGTTCTGAAAAGAAAAAACACAAATAAATGCAAATGAGGGCTGGAGAGATGGCTCAGAGGTTAAGGGCACTGGTTGCTCTTCCGGAGGTCCTGAGTTCAATTCCCAGCAACCACATGGTGGTTCACAACATTCTGTAATGAGATCTGGTGCCCTTTACTGGTGTGCAGGCATACATGCAGACAGAACACTGTATACATAATAAATAAATCTTTAAGAAAATAAATAAATGTAAATGAATAAACATTTTAAGCATTTGATATCCTTAGTCACCAGGGGAATACACATTGAAACTACTCTGAGAGTTCATCTCACCCAGTCTGAAGGGGTATCAGCAAGAAAACAAATGGCTAATGTGGGGGAAGGGGAGCCCTTATCTACAGTATCTCCTAATAGGGGGTGTGAGCTGGTGTAACCACAGTAAGAGCCACTATAGAGGTTTTTTAAAAAAGTGCTCTGGACAGTGGTGGCGCAAGCCTTTGATCTCAACACTCAGGAGGGAGAGGCAGGCGGGTCTCTGTGAGTTTGAGGTCAGCCTGGTCTACAGAGTGAGTTCCAGGACAGGCTCCAAAGCTACACAGAGAAACTCTGTCTCGAAAAACCAACAAAACAAAAACAAAAACAAAACATCAAACAAAACAAAATAGAAAAGGGAACGACCCTAGGACCCAGCTCTACCACACCGGGACAAAACCCGAAAGGCTCTCAGCCCCACCACAGAGATGTTTGTATATCCATGGTTTTAGCTGCTCTAGTCACAACAACAAAAAAGGAGACCACCCTAGCTGTTCGCCACAGACAAACAAATAATGAAAAAAGTGGAAAACAACCATGACAGGATTTCACTCAGCCACGTAGAAAAAAAACGAAACTCCAAAAAGTTCAGAGAAATGGATGGACAGGATATTATCATAGTAAAGTGAGGTAATCCAGACTCAGAAAAAGACACCTCACATTCCCTCCCACGGGAGCCTAGCACACATGATGAAACTAGAAAGCGGACCTTGAGGGGGAAAATGAAGTTTTGTGGGAGGAAGGGGGAGGGAGGGGGAAGAGAACACATGTGACAGGAAATTTGAAAACTATAGAGGTAGAAGGGAAGAGGCATGGGTAGGGACAGAATTCAGGGAGCGCATCAATCCAAACAATGGATGGAAATGCCTTAGGGAGTTCAACATTTTGATGGCCTAAAAAGAATAACAGAGTGTACTTCAGGGTGCTTTTGGCCACCTGCATACTTCCCTGCCACAGGAAGTGGGGTCTTGGGGATTCTGTTTCTGAACCTCCCAGGCATGCAGGAAAATCAATGTTCCTTCTCCTGGGCAGCTCTTGGGGATCAGCCCACTCCCTGATGGGACACTTAGAGGAAGGCAGGACTTTCTAGACCTGTATCATCTCTGTACCCTGAGAGAGATCTGCCACAGGACTCACCCAGGTCTGGAGCCTGTGTCCTGAAGCTGCCCTTGTTCTGAGCTTCCTGTGGGAACTCTCCTGACTCACCTTGCCCCAGGTGACCTGAGTCCTGGTCACTTTCTTTTTCACTATAGTGTCTCACCTGCTCTAGCCCCGCCCTGCTCTGGGCTTCCCCAGTCTGGGCTCCCCTGGTGGCTGGTGTCAATCTCCAGCCTTGTTTTCACTTTTCCTACATCAGCTGGGGCTGCCCACGAGGCCAGGTTAAAAGCATGGAGCTGGGATGGCAGTGCACTCACACTCGGAGCGGGGTGGTCTCGGTCGGAACAGAGCAACAGGCTGAGAGCCACAGGGCAAGACCCAGGCCAGAGACCCCGAGCGAGACCGAGGAACCCGGGGCCAGCCTCGAGTGCACACCCGAATCCCCATCTCCTCACAGACCCCAGAGAGCAGCATGAAGCCGGGTGAGTCCCCAGATCGGTGCGCGGGGGCGTGTCCGCACAGCCCCCACCCTCCAGCACTCACTCTGTCCTTCTGGGACCCAGAAACAGCTGGGGGCCGCGTGCTCCTCCTGCTGCTGCTGGCCGCGGTGCTGACGGGAAGCCGCGCTGATCCTGTGCCCAGGGCGACCAGGCTCCCACCAGATGCCAAGGATTGCCACAGAGCCCGGTTCAAGTCTCTGTCCCCGCAAGTGCTGCAGGCCTTCAAGAAGGCCAAGGATGCCATAGTGAGTCGCCCTCTGCCCTCCTGTGTGGGCTAGCCTCCACCCCTCCCCTTCTGGGCTTCACCCCTTATGCTAACTGCTATGAGAGTGGTCTCCACACTTCTGCAGTGGACTGACTTCAACTCTTGCTCAAGTGGGCTAACCTCAGCCCTACCTGCGGTAGGCTGACTGTCAAATGCTACAGTGGACTTCATCTCCATCCTTCTTGGGTGGGGACAGAAAACCCACCCTTTCTGTGGTATTCTAAGCCTCCCCAGTCCTGCAGTGGGCTAATGTCCACCCTTCCTTCAGTGAGCTAACCCACAGTAGGATGACCTCCACCCTTCCGGAACTGGGCTATCTCCTGCTCTTAGTGCAGTGGCTGTCTGGTATCTGCTGCCATGGAGGAGCCTCTGTCTTTCTGGCAGTGAACTTCCCTTCTCCTGTTGTGACTCTCCCCAGCCCCACAGCAGTGGTCTAACCTTCACCATCCCATCTGAGCTAAGCTGTGTCTTTGCTCTCCAGGAGGAGTGGCTGCTCAAGAAGGATGTCAGGTGCAGCTCCCGCCTCTTCCCCAGGGCCTGGGACCTGCAGCAGCTGCAGGTGAGCTGGGGCTGGACACAGCCTGCCCTCAGCAGCCCTCATCTGGGTGCTGTTTGGGCCGCCACTCTCCCCTTCTCTCCCTCACTAGCGGTCCATGACCTGTCCACAACCTGACCACACTGACTATGGTCATCTGCCCCCTCCTCTGTCCCCTGCCTCTCCTGTCCACCTCTCGCTGTCCCTGTCCACTGTCCCCTTCGCCTGTCTCCCTTGACCTCCCCCTCACCCCCCGGTCCCTCACCTGTTCTCTCTCCTGTCTCCTTGCTCAGGTCCAGGAGCGTCCCAAGGCCTTGCAGGCTGAGCTGGCCCTGACACTGAAGGTCCTAGAGAACATGACTGACTCAGCCCTGGTCCCCATCCTGGACCAGCCTCTTCACACCCTGCGCCACATCCACTCACAGCTGCAGGCCTGTGTGAGTCCTGGGTCCCCGGCTCCTCCACAGTGTCCCTCCAGCCACCTGGGCTTCCCCTGTGTCCCAGCAGCAGGCTCACAGTCCCCTCCTCTGTCCACAGATGCAGCCTCAGCCCACAGCAGAGCCCAGGCCTCTGAGCCGCCGCCTCTCACGCTGGCTGCTCAGACTCCAGGAGGCCCAGAGGAAGGTGAGTCTGGGGAGAGCACTGGGGTCTGCAGAGCCTGGGAGCCCTGAGTCCCGGCAGCCCCTGAGCCAGCCCTGTCCTCTCAGGAGACCCCCGGCTGCCTGGAGGCCTCTGTCACTTTCAACCTCTTCCGCCTGCTCACCCGGGACCTGAAGTGTGTGGCCAGCGGAGATCAGTGTGCCTGACCTCAGACCCTCCTGCCAGCTGCTGGAATTCTGCACCATGTGGACGCACAAAGCCCCCGCCTTAATTTATAGCCACCCATGGCTTTTAAAGTATTTATTGATGTGTGTGGGTTCTCAGACTCAGACCCCACACAATATCTATTTTTCTACTCTTTGTAAACATTCTGCAAATACACAATGAGGAAAGACCTTTGTGGTGTGTCTCGTGAGTCTGGGCATCAGTTCTTTCTTCTGCTGTCATGGCAAAGGGCTCTACAGGGACACTCCTGCTTGCCTTGAGCTCTGTGGTCTAGCCTGGGCTACTGCTTTCTGCCTCTGAGTGGGGAGCAAATTGTTCCTATTGGACTCCTCCTGGGTTGTTCTGGGAAAGGCTCTTCTCTGTGGTTGCAGGGGTTGGCAGAGGGCTTCTCTATGTTCTCCTTTGTTCTGGCTGTTGAGACTGGGCTTCTGGTAGCCCAGGCTGGCCTCCAATTTGCTATGTAGTCTGATGGCCTCAAGCTCCTGTTTCTCCCATTTCCCCTCTGGAATGCTGGGTTGCAGGCACACACCCTTGTTCTAGGCGCTAACAATAGCCCCTCCTGCTTCCCCAAAAATGTCCTGGTGGCTAAAGTCCTCTGCACTCTGCCGTCTCCTCTTCTGGAACCTGCGTGAAGACAAAATGTGCTGCTCAGAGAGGTGACTCAGCACTCCGTTCCCAAAGACAAGGTTTCACGATGACACACAGTCTCCTGCCGCTCAGGCTGGCCTCAAACTTACCATGTGGCTGTGGGTGTCCTTGAACTCCTTATCCACCTGCATGCTGGGGTTCAAGGCATGTGCCACCACCACCAGGCCACATCTGGTTTTATTCAGTGCTGGGGATGGGACCCACAGCTTCATGCATGCTAGGCAAGGACTGGCCCACTGAGTCACATCCTCAGCCCCATTCTTGATGGGCCTTACCCATGGACGTCTGCAGCACGTGCTGTTTACCACCCTGACCTCTCATATAGGCGGGCATCTCAGAACTACCAGAGAGACCAGAGGTTTCGATCAAGGATGTTGTTTGTGAGTTTGTGATAGTCCATGCCTGGAATCCCTGCACTCAGGAGGTAGAGGCAGGAGGGTCAGTTCAGGGTTATCCTTGTCTACTCATTGACCTTGTGGCCAGCCTGGGCTACATGAGACCCTGTGCCCATGCCCCCAAATGTTTATCTACCGTCTACAAAGTGGTGCTGAAAACAGTGCTCACGTGTGCCGATGGTTACTTCTGAAAATGTCTTCCAATAGGAGCATCTTAGACCCTCCTGTCTTCAACCCTCCTCTCCTGTGTCCTATGGGGCGTAGGCTGAGTGTCACCCAAATGTGATGTAGTGACTTCTCCTGTTCGTGTGTGTGTGTGTGTGTGTGTGTGTGTGTGTGTGTGTGCTCATGCTTGCACAAGTGCACATGTATGCAAGTGCACATGGACAAGTGCGTGCATCTGGAGGATGTAAGTGCCCATCAGGTGTCTTCCTCAATCATCCCCCACTTTGTTTATTGAGGTGGGGTCTCTCACTGTTTCAGATAGACAGCTTGTCCTGGGGATCCCCTGTCTCCACCTTCGAGTGCCATGGTCACAGGCTGCCCACCAATGCCCACTCGGCTTTTACATTTGTTCTGGGCATCTAAACTCAGTCCTCACACTTGAGTGGCAAACAGTTTATGCACTGAACCATTTCCCCGGTCCTTGTAATTTTGATTCTAAAATGTCTTTTCAGGAGACAGCCTTTCCAGGCTGACCAGGTGGCTCTGTGGGTAAAGGCAATTGCCACCAGCCTGATGACCTGATGTAAGTTTAGTCTGGAAACAGCATCGCGCGCGCGCGCGTGCACACACACACACACACACACACACACACACACACACACACCTTACTGCTACTACTACATGTAAAAAAGGAATGGGTGGTGGTGGTGGTGGTGGTGGTGGTGGTGGTGGTGGTGGTAGTGGTTACCCACGCCTTCAATCCCAGAATTTGGGAGGTAGAGGCAGGTGGATCTCTTTTAATTGGAAGCCAGTCTACACAGCTAATTCTGAAGGGTAAAAGTCCAACCTGAAGGCTTCAGTCCCAGGGATCCTGGTGGTAGAAGGAGAGAACCAACTCCCCTGACCCCCCGGGGCAGCTGTGCAGAACCATTTTCACAGACAGACCACACCACAGCCTCTCAAAGCCTCCACATCCTCCCCAGTTTCATCGAGGGCACGCGGGACAAAGGAACCTTGTCTTCATCAGGTGCAAAGATCAAAACATTTTCCCTGTGATGCACTGATTCCCAGCCTCCTCCTCTGCATGTTGAGCAATGTCACTGAGGCAGAGCTAATAACTGCTGTAACTGAGAAGCAGGAAGGTACTGGAGATGCCTGCAAGAGTCAGGGAGGCATGAGAGCAGCTGTAAGGGTTCCTGGGGACAGCCACAGTGGCGGCTGACACTCTGTCCCATGGGCCACATTGTGACAGGTGTGTGGAGTGTGAACATGGTCTCCATGGGTCCCTCTGTCTTAGGGAATGTGTTACTCATAAGCACACAGGGCTGTGACATGGGATATGGATGCTGGTCCAGGTGCACTCCATCTCTAAGGATAAAGGTTAGGATCATATAGAGTCACTTACTTACCACCTATAATGTCTCCAAAGTTCATCCACGGTGTAGAAATGCCAGACTACCCTTCCTTTTCAATGTCATGTAGCATCTTGTTGTACATGGAGGCCTTAGGACCCTGTGCTGATGCATTCATCTCTTGTTAGAAGTTTGTTTGTTTGTTTGTTTGTGAGTGGTTAAAAAAAACCACCAAGCCTACAGCAATCTGTTGCAGCAACCAATATAGGCCAGAGATGCTACATATCGGTGGCAGGTCACTGAGCCATCACCACCGTCAGTAGGGGTGTCGATGGACTTAAGCAACAATGTACAGGTGTGGGGCCAGGTTGATGGACAGCAACAAAGCCCAAGAGCAGCTCCAACCAGAGCCACTGGGGTCTCGGAAGGGATGTGGGCTGGTCCTTTTCAGTTCTGAGAACAGATTCTGAAGTGTGCACCTGACAGCCCCTGGCCCAGCAGGAAGTGGGACTGCTCTAGTCTCTCTCCTCTTCTCCATTCTTGTGTTACTTGAACCCAACTGGATGGCAACTTGCAGACAGAGGGGGCTTGATTCCCAGACCTAGAGCAGAATGGAAGAGAAGCTAGAAGAAAAAGAGAGGCACTGGGAGGCAGGGGCAGGAAAATCAGAAGTATAAGGTCAGCCTCAGCCATGAGGTGAGTTCCAGGCTACATGAGACCAGAGAGGGAAGAAGGAAGAGAGGAAAGAGATTCAGTTCATTTTGTTTTGCTTTCTTGAGACAGAGCCTGGTTTTGTAGCCCAGGCTAGCTGTGAACTGATGACTATCTTGCTTCAGCCCCACCAAGGTTCCCAAGGGTTTACACACATGTGCTGCCATGCTCATGTATTGATTACTTCAGAAAACAATCTATTGTAAGGTGTCCAGTGGCTTAGAGAAATGTCAAGAAAGCTGAAGAAGTGGCTTCCACATTGACCATTCAGACACAATGACTCCAAGAGCCCCGCTACAGACACGGAGCCTCCAGGGGATCCATTTCTTCCTAAGGCCAGGATGCTGACTGCTTCATTAGCAACTAGTTTCCTCCAGTATGACCTGAAAGGCCCATCAGCCAGGAAGTGCCACAGTAATGGACTATCACCAAGGAACTTACAAGAGGAGGAAGGAAAAAATGGCTGATCTGAAAACTGATGAGTGGCTTTCTCCAGGCTCCTCATTCACACCTTGTATAAGAGCACCTAATTGGAGAAATCTAATGTAAGGCAGAGCCTAGAAGGACAGCAGCCTGAGAATATGCTAGTTTTCCAGCCTCTGTAGGCAGAAAGGTGTAGCTAATGAAGTTCATGAACATATAGGATGAGGTGAGCAGGCTGGAGTTCAAGTCCAGCCTGGGCTACATAATGAGTTGCAGGCCAACCTGGTATACATAGCAAGAACCATTAAACCCTAAAAAATACAGAAAATAAGTTAATAAATGTAAATAATTTAGAAGAATCCTTGGCAAGGCTTGAAGTACTACTTGAAGTAGTGTTATTCTGCAGTTAATGGCGCTGCTCCCTGTCCGTGGTCCTGAACCCTTGTCGCTGGGCCAGTTTTCCCCAGGAATTCTGAACCAAGAGAGGCAATGGTGGTAGGGGAAAAAAAGAGCCTAGGACTGTGAGCAACCTATAGAGAAAGGTCTTCAGAGAAATGGAGAGGGCTAGCTGTCTGCTGAACCCCACAGTTAACACTCTGGCTTTCAGGAGGGGCAGAGACAACTCTGGGCCAGCCTGGGCTATATAGCAAGACCCTGTCGGGAAAACACAAGGGGTCTGGAGAGATAAGTCAGTCTTATCTAAGTTCGACCCCCAGAATCTGTGCAAAAAGCTGGGCACAGTGGTAAACTCTTGTAACCCTAGCATTGAGGAGGTGGAGGAAGGAGATGTTTGGGCTCTCTCAGCAGCCACTCTAGCCTAAAGGGTGAGCCTCGGGTTCAGTCAGAGTCCCTGTCTCAAAAAGGGTGGGGAGGGGAATGAGGGACCATCGAGATGCCACAGGGAGCAGAGCATTTGCTGTGCAAGCCTGAGCTTGCTGCCCTGGAACCCACACAGACGGAAAGGAGAGAATAAAGTTGGCCTCTCTCCCCCACATGCACACCATGCACAGATACCATGTATACATCTGATAAGAACGAGAAAAACAACTTTTTAAAAAATAATGTGACCGTGCGGTGGCTGTGCACACTTCTAATCCCAGCACTCAGGAGGCAGAGGCAAGTGGATTTGTGAGTTCAAGGCCAGCCTGGTCTACAGAGCAAATTCTGAGATGGCCAGGGCTACACAGAGAAACCCTGTCTTGGGGACAAAAAACAAAATAATAATAATAATAATAATAATAATAATAATAATAATAATGTGAATGGCATTCCTGAGGAATGACATTCAAGGTCATTCTCTGGCCTCCCCATATGGACACATACACACACAAACATGCCACACACACAAACACGCCACACACACACACACACCTATAAACACACCATATACACACACAAACAAACACACACACACACACACACACACACACCACACACTTGCAAACACACCACACACACAACAAAAACTTACTGTGACAGTACTGACTTTGACTTTGTGGAGAACCAGGGCCCCTTGCTTAAGAATCGACATTGGCATTTCAAATTTACAGACGGTGTTGATTGTGCCAAGGGTCACCTGATGTTACAGCCTTGGCAAAAAGGTTCTGGGATGACAGTTATCACCCCACAGCTGACCCTTTAACTTGAAGGAAGGTCAGAAAAGTGAACTCTCGCTTGCCTTAGTGTTTGAGACAGAATCATCCGATGTAGCCCAGGCTGGCCTCAGACTCATCCTCCTCCTGTGTCTACCTCCCCAGGATGGGAATTACAGGCATGAGTCTCAAAGATAGAAACTTTGGTGTGTGTGTGTGTGCATGTGTGTGTGTGTGTGTGTGTGTGTGTGTGTGTGTGTTGTGTGTGCGCGCGCACTTCTGTCTGCATGTGTGCACTTACATGCACACGAGCATGCATACGTGCAGGTGAATGTAATTATGTATGCATGTGTGGATGCCAGATGTCGACACCAGGTATCTTTATGGAGTTCCACCTTATTTTTGAGACAAGGTCTCTCACTCTCACCTAAGCTCACCTCCCTGCCTAGCTCCACCCCCTCATCAGTGCCTGACATTTATGTGGATGCCGGAGACCTGAACTCAGGCCCTCGTGCAGGTACAGCAAACACTTGGCCCACTGAGCCGTCTCCGCAGCCAAGGACAGAAACCTCTGTGATGAAGACACCAAGCAGGCTCCAGCTTCTCCTAATCACCCATAAGAAGATGGAAAGACTTGGTGTTCCCTCCCGTGGGACGTACCAAGGACACAGCACCACTTCTGAATTATTCTAGGGAAATTCATATTTACCTTGAACTTAAGTCAACAAGAAAGAACCAGATGAATCCAAGGAAAATAGTCGATAGAGCGTTACCTTGGACTCTCCTCAAATGTCAATGTCACAAAAGAATAAAACAAAACAGAAAGGCTGTAGACTGTTCTAGATCAGAGAGAAGGAGATGTGACATTGAGCCCCAGCTGTGATGAGCTGGTTCAGGCCGAGTAATATGGGAGAATTGGATACATGGTCATGGGAGTAACTAAGGGCAGAGTACAATGTATGTACAGAGTACATACATACATGTATGAGGACATCTACAAAGCCAGGCATAGTGTCCCACACCGGGAAGGCAGGAGGATGAGGGGTTCAAGGCCATCCTCCAATATGTAGTGAGTTCAAAGTTAGCCATAGCTGTGTGGAACCCTGTTCAGAAGAAACAAAACAAAACAGAATAAACAAAACAGGGGGCTGGAGAGAGGGCTCCGTGGTTAGGAGCCCTTGCTGCTTTTGCAGAGGACCCAGGTTCAGTTCCCAGAACTGACATGATGGCTCACAACCATCTGTAGATGCAATCCCAGAGGATCCAATGCTCCCTTCCAGCCCCCAAGGACACTAGGCAGGAACACGTTATACAGATATGGAAGCAGACAAAACATTCACACGTATAAAATAAATTGTAATTTTAAAAATTTAAACCAAAAATTACATATATATATATATATATACATATGTATGTATACACACACACACACACACACACACACACACACACACACACACACATATATATATATATATATATATATAGTGCAGTATAATATTTTTGGAACATAGATGTTATAGCTAAATTGACCCAATTCAGATATACATGACTTCTTACTTTTAAAGAGATTTTATTTTTCAATTTTGTCTGTGTCTGCACGTGTGTTTGGGGGACTGCCCATAGAGGCCAGAGGCCTTGGATTCCCTGCAGCTGGCGTTGCAAATGTTTGTGAACAGGGGTGATGGGAACCAAGCTCAGCTCCTCTATAAGAGCAGCGAGTGCTCTTAACCTCCATTCCCATCTTACCACATCATTTTTTGAGGCAAAGTCTCGTGTAGCACCGATTGGCTTCAAACTCATTACCTAGCCAAGAATGACCCTAAACTTCTGATTCCCCTGCCACCACTTTCCAAGTGCTCAAATTACAGGCTTGAGCCACTGCAACTGGGCTACTTCATGCTGTGGATAGAACCCAGGGCTTTGTCATGCTGGGCAAGCATCCTGCCTCCTGAGCTACATTCCCAGCCCTCATCAAATATTCTGTTGCCACAAGAACATTTGAAATCTATTGTCTTGGCCATTTTCTTTTTAAATTAAAAATATTATTATTGTTGTATGTGGTGTTTTGTAGGGAGGGCACACATGCCATGGCACAAACTGAGGTCAGAGACATTTGATCAGTTCTTATCTTCAATTGAGTGCTCTGGGGATTGAACATGTGCTTTTGCCCACTGAGCCTTCTTCTGGGCACAATGATATTAACTGCAACCCCATGTTGCAGAATAGAACACCTGAAACCACCTCTTTTACCCCTCAGACATTTTATATCCCCCTGAACAGTACTCTCCAGTCCGAACCTGCAACCCAGACCTTGCTAACCACCATGATACTCTCAGTGTCTGTGAATCAAATACAACATTTTTTAAGAACAAAACTATTATTACTCCAAGTGAGTAAATCTGCAGAAGGAGTGTGTTAGATAATAGGGTGTCAATGGAATTAGCAAATGTGTTTAACTATTAGAGATATTCATGTACCAGAATGTTCTCGATGGAGAAACAGCAAATGTTAGGTCTGAAACATTTTGATTCTGTAACTTATTCTTAAGTGGGTTGAAGAAGGTACAATGGCTATGAACCCCACAAAAGGTGACAAGGGTATTCATTGTCCTACTGATGAAGCAGGAGAGGCAAGAGTGATAATTTTCTAAGTAATTAATTGGGAAAGCATCGACAACATTTTTCTATTAAGACATCTACCATGCTTTAAACAGTGACAAGAGTGTTTTCTTTGTTCTGCATCAGCCAGGGCCACCATCATTCAATAGTTACTGAACACTGTTGTATACCAGGCATTGTTACAGATGCTGGGCAAATAGAACACACACACAAACCCTTGTACTCAGGGTTCTCCCACACACTAGTGCAAAATGCTCTTCAACCTGGCACTTCTGTTCTCCACAATCTGTGCCCTTACCACCAGGGTGCAAGTGAATAGCAAAGAATGCTAGTTGACTAGGCTATATCTATCTCTATATGTTCTTTAGTAGCAGAGGTCTCATTTAATTACAGTGTGTATTGTGTGACACTTTTTCTGGAGACACATGACACAAATATATATTCACCCCAGGTAGAGAACTGATGATAGACCAAAGTAAATGATATCATGGAAGACAGATTTGGTGACCAGTAAGTTTATTGGATGTTTCAAGTAAGAGGAGGTTGCCACACAACATGTGCCTGGCTGTATTTACCAGACTCCCTTGCAGCTAGGAAGCTGTCCTAATTAGGATTTCTACTGTTGTGATAAAATACCATTACCAAAAACAACTTGGAGAGGAAAGAGTTTATTTTAACATACAACTCCCAGGTTGTTTGTTCTTCATCACTGAGGGAAGTCAAGGCAGGAACTCCTGGCAGGAGCCTGGAGACGGAAACTGAAGCAGAGGCTGTGGAATAATGCTGCTTACTGGCTTGCTCCTGATGGCTTGCTCAGCCTGATTTCTTATACAGCCCAACTTGTCCATGGATGGCATCACTCACAATGGGCTTGGGCCCTTCCACATCGGTCACTAATTAAGAAAATGACCCCATAGACTTGCCTACAACCTGATTTTATGGAGGCATTTTCTTAATTGAGGTTTCTCTTTCCAGATAACTTTAGCTTGTGTCAAATTGGGAGAAAAAAAAAAGAGCATAAGCAGCAGAATAGTCAAGAGACACTCCCACCCCCAAATACTCAAGGCATTGGGTGACTCTTCAATAAGGAATCCCTTACCTGTGGCAGTTCTGGGAATAAGCCCAATAAATCCAATGATTTGCCAAGCTAGACTTGGGTGAAAACATATTTTGATCTGTTGTTAGTGCTCTTCCTGTAGTGGATAGGCATTTGTTCATGTCTCCTCGGGGAAAAAAAATCACCCAACAGTGGGACTCCAGAAAAATTTCCTAAAGGGAATAAGCATCTGGCAAGTGTCATTTATATCCTTTACTCCTTCCTCATAATTTATGATTCAGATACAGATATGATGTCTGGAGTGGTCATGGTGAACCAAGAGGTAAAATCACAACTGAACTCTATAATGCTGAGACTGTCACAGTAAAAGGGTAGAATGGGCTTGGGTGCTGGATGACACTGGAGTGGACAAGTCCTACCTCTAGACTTGTTTTACGTGTGAGAGAAATAAGTCTGTTCCTTATCGTTGTAGAATATTTCTTTTTCTTTCTTTTTTTCTTTTTTTTTCTTTTTTTTTTTTTTGTTTGCTTGTTTTTTGTTTTTTGTTTTTTGTTTTTCAAGACAAGGTTTCTCTGTGTAGTTTTGGTGCCTGTCCTGGAGCTTGCTCTGTAGACCAGGCTGGCCTTGAACTCTGCCTGGCTCTGCCTCCCAAGTGCTGGGATTAAAGGCATATACTACTGCCACCCAGCCTGTAGAATATTTCTTTACATTGTATGAAGATGTGCCACTATGATTGGTTTGATAAAGAGCCGAATGGTCAATAGCTAGGCAGGAGAGAATAGGTGAGATTCCCAGGGAGAGAGAGAATGCTGGGAAGAAGAAAGGCAGAGATGCCAGCAGACTCAGAGCAAGTCAGACATGCTGTACTGAGGAAAAGTAAAAGCCATGTGATAGAATGTAGATTAATAGAAGCAGATTAATTTAAGTTATAAGAGCTAGTTGGGGGCAAGCCTAAGCTAAAGGCCAAGCTTTCATAATTAATAAGAAGTCTCTGTATCATTATTCAGGGGCTGGCAATCCAAAGGTAGTCCAACAAGAAAGCTTACTTGTTGTATGATATTTTGTTTGTGTTCTGACAAATAAACCTCTGTGTATTTATTTGGGAGCTGGGTGGAGGGCCCCCCAAAGAGTAAAAATAACCAACTGTACAGGAGTATACACCCAAGTACACTGGGGTATACATTCATATACACAGGGGCATACACTCAAACACACAGGGGTATACACCCAAATACTCAGGGGTATACACCCATACATACAGGGGTAGGCACCCAAACACATAGGGGTATACACCCAAATACTCAGGAGTATGCACCCATACACACAGGGGTATAAATGCAAACATACAGAGGTATACACCCAAACACACAGGGATATACACCCATACACCCTGGAATATACACTCATACACACAGGTTCTTAACAGAGAAAGAGAGAGAGAGAGAGAGAGAGAGATATTAGTAGCTAGTAAATCTTAAATTATTTTCTTTCTCTTACATGGGTACTTTGCCTATAGAGGCCAGAAGATAGCATCAGATGGACCTGAGCCTGAAGTTAAGAATGATTGTGAACCACCATGTGGGAGCTGGGAATCAAACCCAGGTCCTCTGGAAAAGCAGCCAGTGCTCTTAACCACCAAGCCATCTCTCCAGCCCACTATATTATTTTTCTTTTAAGTGCTTACAAGCTTGGAATTCAATGGCACACACATTTAATCCCAGCATTTGGGAGGCAGAGGCAGGCAGATATCTATGAGGCCAGCCTGGTCAACATAATGAGCTCCATGCAAGGTAGGGATGCATACTGAGACCCTATCTGAAGAAGAAGAAAAAGAGGAAGAAGAAGAAGAAGAAGAGGAGGAGGAGGAGGAGGAGGAGGAGGAGGAGGAGGAGGAGGAGGA
>CABHPP010148339.1:0-23505 GCA_902168425.1 Peromyscus attwateri
AAAGAAAAATGAGAGCACATACTGGTGAGAATGTGGTACAAGAGGCACTCATTGATGGTGAATGGGCAAACAGGTTCAGCCATTTTGAAGTAAATGTAGAGGTTCATCAAAAATTGATAATCTGTCTACACAGATTATCAGCCACAAGATGCAGCTATACCACTCTTGGGCATACACCAAAGAACATTATGTCTTACTACTCATCTACAGTCCTTGCTGCTCTATTCATAGCTAGAAATTGGAAACAGTCTAGGAGTCCCTTAACTGATGAATGGATAATACAAATATGGCACATTTACACAATAGAATCTTACTTTATTCTTAAGACATAATCATGAAATGTGCAGATAAATGGATGGAGCTAGAAACAATCAGCACCAATAAAGGAATCCAGAAAGAAAAAAGGCAAATATTGCATGTTTCTTCTTATATGGGGATGTTAGCTTTGAATCTTCAGATAAGTGCATTACAATTTGAATAATCACAGTTATGTGGGGAATAATGGAGAAGAGGAAGTGTAGATATTATAAGGAATGAAAACCAGAATATAGTGTTATGGTAAAGATAAATCTAGAATAGTAGACTTCAGTAGTGAGGCAAATGCAAGGTGAAGTAGATAAAATGGGGAGGGGCATCACTGAAGACTACCTGAAAAGCCATATGTGAACCCACTACTGTAGAAGCTTCCTAAACGTGTGTGCGTGTGTGTGTGTGTGTGTGTGTGTGTGTGTGTGTGTGTGTGTGTATAATGGAGCCACTTTATAACTGGGAAGAAAGTGTCCCAAATGCTAGACATAAGCTACCAGTAAAACTTCCAGTACTAGAACTGGGTTATCTTGTTGAGTCATTGGTCAAATGTTTTCCCTAGGCCAGTCCCTGAAGCATCACAAACTATTTCAAGTTTTGAGTATTCTCCATAACCTGATGATCTCAAGACACTACTTACTTAATGTCATCAAACATAGAGATATTAAGTTGGCGCCCAAGTAGAAGCTATTGGCTAGCAACCATTGTGTTATAATGTACTTTTTTTCATGTTCGTGGAATAGAATCAGCAATATCCCCCAACCACAAATCTGTGACCTACAAAAGTCACCAGCCTAAAAGGTGTACTGTTGCAACGGTAGCCCTAAGGTTTAGAGAGTAGCCATTCATTTTTTAATGAATTTAAGGTTCACTCCATGAGATGGAATTCATACATGATGCTGCCCAAGGACCGAGAAACTTAGACTACATAGGTTGTGGGCTTAGATGAAAACTTACTAATATTCAGCTAAAGGAACATAGCGAAAAACAAAAAAGACTTCAAATAACATATAACTATACCTGTAGATCAAAGTAATTAACTCAGAGGCCCAGCATTTGACAATATGCAGAGAGTAAGAAACTGGAAATTTCAGCCCTAAATGCTATGTCTTTATCAAACCCCTCTGGCAAGTTTCAGAGATCTGTGTAGAAAAATGCAGAGAAAGTTTATGAGAAAAAGAGGCATGGAATGATGTCAAAACAACAGCAGCATCCAAACATAACACAAGCATATATGAACTCCCTGTCTTAGTCATTGTTCTGTTGCTGTGAAGAGACACCATTACCATGGAAACTTGTAAAAAGGAAAAGATTTGGTTGGAGCTGGCTTACAATTTCGGAGGTTTAGTTTATTATCGCCATGGTGGGAAGCATGGAAGCACTTAGACAGACATGGTGCTGGAGAGGGAGCTGAGAGTTCTATAACCAGATTGGCAGGAAGCAGGAAGCAAAAGAGAAACACTGGGCCCGGCTTGATCATTTGAAAAGCCCACCCCCAGTGACACAGTTCCTCCAACAAGGCTCAACTTCCTAATCGTCCCACTCCCTCGTGATCAAACATTCAGATCTGTGAGTCTATGGGGGGCCATTGTAGTCAAACCACCACACCTCACAGAAACTGTGAGAGCTTGCACAAGACTTGCACAGATTCAAACTAGACAAAATCCCAGCACTGAGAAAGGAGTGTTTGCACCAACCAAGATGCTATTTGCAATTAATAGTTGCTGGGAGAGGGAAACATCAGTTTTCTCCAATGGAGGGTCACTGGATATGTAAACCACACTCCAGTGAAAGCTCCCTCCCCAGGAGTAGTAGCGAATGCAAAATTACAGCCAAGCTTCTTAGTTCACATTTTTATTTATTTTGTTTTGGTATTTTTTGATCTTGCTTTTTGTTTTTCTAGTTTGTTGATATTTTTATTGAGAGAAAGAAGGAACATAAAGTTGGGTGAGTATGAAGGTAGGGTTGATATGAGAGTAGTCTGAGGATAAACAATATATGGTCAAATCTGAAACACAAATGCTTCTTTTTACTTGACAATGTTGAAATCTGAAGTGTTTGAAAGTAAGATATTTAGTTCCTGTGACCTACCCACTATAGAAAAGTATAGAACAATTCTGCAGACACTGTGCTACTGACCTGAGACTGAGGTAAATACTCATCTGAGTTTAAACTTCAATCTTAACACGTACTTAGTAGTATTTCATTAATTGTTTATTTTTACTTCATTTTTACTTTGTGATATAATTACATCATTCTCCTTATTTCCTTTTGGTCCCTCCAAACTATCTCATACACTCTTCCCTTCTGTCTTTCAAATTTATGACCTCTTTTTCATTAATGCTTATTTTAATGAAGTGTATATTTTCTCAACCTACCAAGTCTAGCATGAATAGTCTATTCCTTTGAATTAGCAAGTAACAAATCCTCTAACCTTTATTGGTTTGGACAAGAACAATTTAGTGGAAAAAAAATCCTTTAGACTGAAACAATTAGGACAATCAACACATTTTAATCCCTTATGTGTTGAGTTTGTTACTATCCAGTGATACTAGAGGCAGTTTTTAGTTCCTTCTACTTTCTACACATACGACATCGTGGCTGCCACTTTTTAAAAATTAACTTTTATGACTCTGAAACAGAATACAATCATTTCCTTATTAATGACTGTCATGTAAAGGAGAATAGCAATGGTTGAAAAATGTTTCTCTTGTCAAGTATAGTGACTCTCTAAACAAACCTCCCCAGAATCCTAGTTACTGTTGGCATTTAGTGAAAAAGCCTGGAAGATAATTCCAAAGGAGAATTTCAACTTTTACAACAGAAAAGGGTATATACATATTCTGTTGATGTTCTATTGACTGAAAAAGTTTACATCTACTTCTATTATAAATGTCTGTGGTAAATGAAGAAATATAAATCCAGCTTTAATTTACAAGAACGTTTTAAAGTTCTATGTCAAAAGCTGGACTGTGTACCAAATTTACTAGTTTCATTAATAGTTCTCTTTTTTTTTCTTTTTAATCAAACGTATTTTTTATTAGGAAAATTTTTTTATTCATTTTACACACCAAATCTCCCCCTCTTCCCTCCTCCCACCCTCAGCCTCCCCACCCAATCCACCCCCACCCTCCCCAACAAGAAGGCAAGGCCTCCCATGGGGAGGCACATTTAGTAGAGCAAGTCCAAGCCCTTCCCCTTGCCTCAAGACTTCAAGAGGTGTCCCATCATAGGTAGTGGGCTCCAAAAAGCCCACTCATGCTCCAGAGATGGATTCTGACCATCAGATCAAGACACATAACTGTATCGCCATGCAGAGGGCCTAGTCCAATCCCATGGATGCTCCACAGCCATTGATCCAACTTTCATGAGTTCCCTCTACTTTCGTTTGGTCATCCCTGTGCTGTGGGATGTTCTGTATGGCAAATGTGTTGCTAATAAAACACTGATTGGCCAGTGGCTAGGCAGGAAGTATAGGCGGGACTAACAGAGAGAATTAAAAGAGCAGGAAGGCAGAAGGAGTAACAGCCTGCCAGCCGCCGCCAGGACAAGCAGCATGTAAAGATGCCGGTAAGCCACGAGCCATGTGGCAAGGTATAGATTTATAGAAATGGATTAATTTAAGATATAAGAACAGTTAGCAAGAAGCCTGCCACGGCCATACAGTTTGTAAGCAATATAAGTCTCTGTGTTTACTTGGTTGGGTCTGAGCGGCTGTGGGACTGGCAGGTGAAAGAGATTTATCCTGATCATGGGCCAGGCAGGAAAACTCAAGCTACATCCCTGCATGTTTCCCCATCAAGATCCTGATGCACTTGCTCATAGAATCCCTCTTCTCTCTCTTTGACTGGATTCCTGTTGTTAAATTTAAAATTCTCCTTTGGTTTTGTACTTACTCACTGACCTCTTCTAGGACTCTCACGATTGAAGAGAATGCCATTCACCTCAAAGAGATTATAAGCCTCTTGAAAGTTCACATGATCCAATAGGCATAGAGTTTAGCTGCTTCTGTTGGAATAATTTTTTAAAGACAAAATTTAGTCTAAAGGGCCATGCTTTTCATTCACCTTAAACAGTAATAACTGACAAAATATTATTTATAATGCATCAAAATTGCCAATATGAATACCAAGCCAAAGCACTGCATGTCAATTAATCATGTGCATTAGAAATAAAATTCCTTACTATATAACATTCATTAAAAAAAGATAATTCCAACAGTCAGACATGGCTTTATCCCAACGCCTATATTGTTCATATTTGTATGTTTCAGACTCATATCCTTTACAATAGGTAGTGCCAGCATCATGAGGCATTTTACATAAAACAAAGATTTTTAAATTCTGATTATTGTAGAACTCTCTTCAACATTTTAAATGGGTGATAGTATTTAAATCATTGCAATCATAACAGTTAGTTTGGATGGGTTCTGAATACTTGAGTGTTTGTCTGAAACATAAAAATGGCATCTTGGTTTTTAAACTTTTATTGTTACATGCAAGCCCTATCATGATATTGCTGTGATATTAAAGAGATTGGTTCATTATATTGTCCAAACTCATTTTAGCATCTTCTTTAAAAAACAATTTCAAAATGTCCTCTTAATAAATCAAACTAAAGCCTATGAACATTTGAGGGATATTTATATTTATATTCAATTCATCAAAGTAGCATTCTTAATGAGATGAATGATGGACTGAACAAATAATTCCATTGTTAATCTTTCATCATAGCATCCTATTGCATTTGTTTCAATTATGGTTTTTTGGGGCTGCTGTGAATTCTTCATATGATATATTACTGCTTACAATTCTAACAAGACAGATTGTACTGAGAGGAATACACTATTTGATAAAACTTCTGTGAGTTAATTGCACAAGGACAGGTATAATTTTTCTTAATGTGCATCAACAGTGTTTTATTTTGATTTTACATTAAGAAAATGTGTACTCTCTCTTTTAAGAGATAAAAACAAAATAAAAATTTTCTAATATAGTGAAGCAGTCCAATATTTATAGAATGCAGTCTTAAAGCTGGACTAGACCCTGGCAAACTAAATATCAGCTACAGTAAAACCTGTGGCTCTTTAAATAAGACACCAAAGTGTATAATAAAAATAATGGCTTTGTTTGTTATAAAGTATCTTTTGGTATTTATGGGAATTTACTCCTTTGTTTTTCACTAATTTCTCTTTTCTACATATACAAACTATGAATTAAAAAGTGAATTAATGGTTCTAGAATTAAAATATTCCCAGTGAAAATTTTCACACTTATGTTCATAGAAATATATGTATATAGACTAAAAGTGAGTTGTTTAATATTTGAATACTGTGGAAGTTTTTTGTCCTGTTTTGTTTTTACTATTTTTGATGCCTATACTACATTTATGTCTGAAAAAATTATGTTGTTCACTTTCTATGTTCTTAAATGTTCTTCATGTTTTATTATGTCCTTTTCTGTTGATTGTATAATGTAAGCTTGACGAAAATATCTATTCTGTACTTGTGAGTGAGCTAGTCTTAAACTCTAATTATACCCAACTGGCTAATGGCAGCATTGAGTATCTTTTATGCCCAGCATCAAACTTTAAGTGCTTTTTGCTTCATTTCTACATGGCCATATCAATGGCTATATTTGTTGAAGGAAAAATCTAAAATATTGAGTTCATTATTTCTGCCTTGTGATTATATCAAGTGTCCCAGTTTTTTTCCAGTGATTTTCTGTTACTTATTGCCTATTTGTTTTTAAATTAAAACACAATTACTTCATTATTTTGAATAGTAGTAACATCTTTCTCTGACTTTCTTGATTTAAAATATATTTATTTCCATAATAAAGGTAAGTTTATTATGGAAACCATTTACTGAAGTTTTCTTTTTGATTTACCTTGACAATTTCTGTCTTTTTGTTAATATATGGGTTAGTGATGTTCAATTGACTTATACATACAGATATATTTATATTTATTCTTTTTGTGATACTGTACTATGTGTTCTCTTAGAACTAATTTAGTATATAAGTATATTCATAAATTATGGAAATATATCATATACTATATAAAAAACAATATGCAAATTTAGTAGCATTTAACAGTCTGCTACATTCATAATAAACCAAATGTATTTTCAACAAATTTTATTATACTGCACAGGTAGTAGCAATATCTTACAATTTCAAATATTCTTACATATTCACCTCTTTCCTTTGAATCATTACTGTTATTCATTTTACCCATACTTTAAACCACTATTATACATATATATATATATATATATATATATATATATTCATTATGCAATGTCAGTGTCAAATACTTTCATTCCACTATTGTCAAGGTCAAAGTAGATCAGGATTATTTACTATTATCTACTGTAGTATGTTAAGTTCTGATTATACAAATTCTTTGGGGGCATTCTTGTCAAACATGATGTGATAAGTTTTGTTTTAGCTTATAATGTTTTATTTTGTTATAAGTAAAAAAAATGAATGAATGAATGAATGAATGAATGAATGAAAACATAACTACTAGGGTAAAGCTTACAATTGAACTCTCTTTTATACCTACTGGGAGATGGAAAATCAGTTTTCTCCTGTGGAATGAAACTGTGTATATTAACCACCCGAGAACAGATCTCATATTCAGGAGTACTTGGCCAACAAATAATAGACTCCACAGGTTTTTTTTTTTTTTTTTTTGTGTGTGTGTGTGTGTGTGTGTGTGTGTGTGCTTTTAGTTGGTTACATTTCATTAATTTATTTCTGCTAGTTGTTGATGTTTTGTTTTCTAGGTTTTGGTTTGTTTCTTGAGAAAAGACTTATTTTTGGGTGGACAGGGTGGAGGTGAGGATTTGTGAAGATTTGTGTGAAGGGAAAAATATGTCGAAGATGTATTTAAATTTAAAACTTCATTTAAATAATAAAAAATAATACACAATAAAACAATCAAAAAACCAGTAGAACAACAAAACATCCTTCTTTTAATACAGTAGTGGTAATTTAAAAAGAGAAGACTCTCCTGATTGGGGAGGGAAGAGAGGACCAAAGGATAGTGTATGAGAAGGGACGGCTAAAAGTAAGGACTGTTTTAAGGATCTTATGAAAACCTATACAGTAGAAGCTTCCTAAAATATATGCATGTATTAAGATTATCTAAATAAAATATCCAAATAATAGGGGAGATAGAGCCCCAGTTGGAGATCTGCCATCACTAAATGAAGCTACCAGTCTCAGAAATGGGTTGTATCTAATTGAGTTATTGGCCAAAGTTGCTCCATCAGAGCCACCTCTAAACCCAGGATGTTGCCAAGGCTATTGTTGCTTTCCAAAAACTGATGGTAAGACCCTATTGCTGAAGACAACATCAACATCACTTAGTGAACACAGAGAAGTAGCAGTGGTGTTTACATGGAGCTTTTACTCCTATTTATGAGTGTTTATGGTACTGAAAAATACTCTGAACTTTACCAAAGGAGAAAGTTAAACACAAACCCAGGTACAAACCTGTCAATCTACACTGGTGACTGGCCTGAAAGATGCCCTAGTGAAACAATGGATGCTTGTGGGGGTAACCAACCAATATCTCATTGGATTTAAGGCTCACTACATCAGATGGAACCCAACCCTGGTAATGCTCAGATGGCCAAGAACGTGAGACCAGATAGACCAGAGTCCTAGCTGAAAAGCAAATATGGCTATTCTGTTAAAGGAACATAGCAATAAAATGAGTCCTACCAACACTCTGGTTAGTGCCTTATTCAGCCATCATCAGAGGTGCTTCTTCCTGTAGCAGACGGTAATAAACAGAGAGAGAGCAATAACCAGACACTTAGCAGAGAATGAGAAACCTTGGAATACTCAGCCCTAAATGGAATACCTCCATCAAATCTTCCTCGTTGGGTTAAGGAAAACCTGAAGAACAGGTGGCAGAAAAATTGTAAGAGCCAGAGGGGATGGAGGATACCAAGGAAACAATGCCTTCTAAACACAACATGACAGAATGCACAAACTCACAGAAACTATAACAGCATGCCCAGGGCCTAGAGGGTTCTGGACCAGCTGTTGTCACAGAATTGAGAAAAGTAGTTCAAGCTCCTGGACCTAATGCAGAAGCTATCTCCAATTGACAACCACTTGCAAATGAAAAGTAAGTTTTCTCCAATGGAGTCTCACTGGGTCTATAAACTACTCTTAAGGCCGGGTCCCATGCCTAGGTGTAGTTGGCCAACAGAAAACGAACTCAAGGGCATCTTTGGAGGTTCTTTGTCTCATCATGTTTCTCAGGACTTCCCTTTCTTTTTCTCTCCCTTCCTTCCTCTCTTCCTTCCTTCCTTCCTTCCTTCCTTCCTTCCTTCCTTCCTTCCTTCCTCTCTTTCCCTTTTTCTTTCTTTGTTTCTTTTTTGTTTGTGTTTTCTGTAACGTTATAGGTTCCTGGAGTATCCATCATGGATTCTGGTTTTGTGTTTTTATGGTATTTCTATATAGGAGAAGTATGGGTCTCTGCATCTATTTGTCTCTCTAGGGCTTTTTCTTTGGCCCTTTTACTTTTGTTTGTTTTGTCCTCTCTGGGTTTGCCTGTTTGGGTTTTATTTTATTTTATTTTATTACTATTCTCTAAATGCCTTTTGTTTTTATCTTTAATGAAAATAGATTTTTTTTCTCTCATACATTATACACCAAACACAGTTAAACTTCTGTGGTTCCCTCAGCTAAGTCAGGAGCATAATGCACAGTACAAACACTTCTCTAGGGGACTCCACTTGTTTACAACAGAGAAGCAAACCACTGGACGGAGGAGACACTCAAAGTTAACAAAACAAACAAATCTTCAGATGTAGATAACTCATGGATCCCTTACTATTAAAGGAAAAGTCTTAGTGCTTCTCAGAACTCCACTCACTTGCACTTTTCTCTTCACCTATAATAGTCTCCTTCAGTTGTGTAAACCCCAATCCATCAGTCACTTCCCCTATCACTGATGGATCCCCACCATGTTGTCACACAATGTCCTTACATTAATATCTCATATTTACTCCTTCATGTTTTTTTTTTCTGCCGATTATAAGGTCTGCCATTCTTTTAAAAAATAAAGTTGTAGCTAATGAATTGTCTCTATATATTTGAAACTATAATCAAATGAGCTTTTTATCACATTCTATATATTTCATTTTTTAAATATAAATACATTTTTCTCTAATACAATACATTCCTACCCCCTTTTTCTCCTCCCTCCATTCCTTCCAGCCTTCCCACCTCCCATCTCCCCCGGATCACTCACCATCTATCTCCCTTCACAAAAAAACAGGCCTCCAAGAGACAGCAACCAACATGACAAAACAAAATGCAATAAAATAAAGAAAAAGCCCTCACTCATGTTAAGGCTGGACAACACAACCCAAAGGGCAAAAATATCCAAAGATCCAGCAAAAGACTGTAAGCTTCTCTGCCCCCACTCTTAAGAGTCTCACAAAAACATAAGGGAATGAGGTGGTTGATCTGGAACAGAGAGGGAGGGGGAATGCAATGAAAGAGTTATCATGTTAGAGAGAGACATCATGGGGATAGAGAGAAACCTGGTTCTAGGGAAGTTGCCAACAATCCCCAAGGATGACCCCAGCCTGGGCTACTAGCTATAGACATATTTATACATCTAATAGTGGACAGGGTGCCTGAACTGAACTGGCTTGCCCCAGAGATCAGACCGGTGAATACCCTATCATCACAGAACTTTTCTTCAATGACTGATGGAAGCAGAGATCCACAACCAATCACTGGACAGAGCTCCAGGAGTCCATCAAAGAGAGAAGAGGGATTCTATGAACAAGTGCATCAGGATCACGATGGGGAAACATGCAGGGACAACCTAACCAAACAAGAGGGAACTCATGAAAGTTGGATCAATGGCTGTGGAGCCTACATGGGACTGGACTAGGCCCTCTGCATGGAGAGACAATTGTGTAGCTTGATCTGCTTGGGAGGCCCCCTGGCGGTAGGATCAAAATCCATCTAGTGCATGAGCGGGCTTTGTGGAACCCACTACCTATGATGGGACACCACTTGCAGCCTTGAGGCAGGGGGAAGGGCTTGGAATTGTCTCCATTGAATGTGTTATCTTATATTTGAAGATCAAGACGTCTTTGTGGAATTTCAGCAGGATGAAATGATCATTTTATGTGGGAGCTCTCTCCCACTATAACAAAGAAGACAATCCCTTAAAAGACCACAGTGAATGCAGGAGTAGAGATAGGAAGTTGTTTTGTCTTAGTTGGCCTTAGGTGTTAATAGTGATCAAGGTCCAAACAGTAGGCTGTGTCTTTTGTGAGTTCCTGAATATCTTATAAAATAGACCATGCTCTACACTTAAAAAAGAATAAAAGAAGGAAGAAGAAAGGGAGCAAAGAAAGAAGGAGAAAGGGAGGGAAGGGTGGAGGGAGGAAGGGAGGAGGAAAGAAGGAAGGAAGGAAGGAAGGAAGGAAGGAAGGAAGGAAGGAAGGAAGGAAGGAAGGAAGGAAGGATTAAGGTAAGTAGAAAAAAAGGAAGGGGGAAGAAAGGAAGGAAGGAAAGAAACAAGATAAAGTTGACAGAGAAGAAAAAAATGTCCAGAATATTCATTAGTAGAATATACTGAAAGAACACAGAAACCTCATTGGAGATGAAAATGTATGTAAAGTAATTACTTGTAGTGTAACAATCCTTGCATTAGGATAAAAGGCAAAATATTGAGTGTGTTTGTATTGAAAAAATTCAAGATTATCATATTTAGTATTTATTATGCAATAAGCATTGAGCAAAGTTAAACAGGAAATCACATAAAACTTCAGTTATGACATGTTTGGAATATTATTCTCTGAAATTAAAAGCATAGACATATTCATAATACACATTTATATTGTAGATAAATATATAAATTTTATGTATGCTCTGAGCAAATAAGCTTTCAAATACCACTTTGCAAGTTATATATTATGCAATGATTGTGTCTAGAGAAAAATTAAAAGACAATTAATTATTTAACACTCTCACAAGTTATTGGCTACATTTATTTACAATGTCATATTTCATAAATAAGCCAAGACTATTAGTGTGATGGCATCATGAGGTGCCTTATCTTTCTTATAAGACCAAAATAATATCTGATATTAAGTAAAAATAGTAATGAAGAAGATACCAAACATTTACTTTAAATCCTGCTACTAAATTTCTGTTAAGTCTCTATCCACTAAATTTTACACATACATAAGAAGTTGTTTCATAAATTTTAAATACAGAATTTCATGTTAGTCTGTAAAATATGGGTATAGTTGCATTAATTATGATTCTTTCAGTATTTTCCCTACTTTGTCATGTCTGTTTTAGTTTATAAATATTGTATTAAACAACATAATTTGTTATTGTGTCAAATAACTACAAGTTATTTACATAGGAGTAATGCAGAATTTGTTTATCAATGAAAAACTTATTAACATCTTTGTTGTAACATTTTCTATTGATACAGAACTTTGTCTAAACATCTCATTTTCTGCAACTTAATAATTCATATAACTGTTAAGTATAAGGCATTTGTATGTGATGCTGATTCCTCTCAGCCACATTTAATTATTTAGAGAACTCTGGAATCTACAGATTCTGTGAGCAATGCATTCTTTTTAATTTTGATATAAGTAAGTTTAATGATAATATAAATGTCTATATACATATGCTAAACACCATATTTCACAAACTTTCCTTAATTTTCAACTGTAAATCTGATCATTTATTTCTGTGGACTCTTAATTACTACTGAATTTAAAATGAAAAAAATTACACATACCTTAAGGGATATTAGAGACTCCTGATTTCTAAATTTGTCATAACTGAAAGGAGTTTTGAAATTTGAGATTGTAAAAAGAAGGAATGAAATGGAACATTTCCTAAAAGGTTAAAGACAGAAAAATCATCAAGACATAAAATTTATCTTAGGTGCCTCATCTCAATTCTTTATAAAGATTTTTTTCAGTCCTATAAATCTAAAGTTACTTTTTGCAAATAACAAAATGGATACAAGATACATTTTTATTCCTGCTTTACTTCCTCGAGAACAATTAAGGTTTTGACTTCTTTTGCTCACATTTAGTAAATTCACTCTAGGAGAAAGTATACATGGTGCAGTTATATTGTCTATATATTTTTGCAACTGTGTCTCTCCTTCAACAGACAATTGACTAGCAACTTGAAAGTGATTGTGAATCTGTCACCCACCAATAGTCACCATTCATTTTAAATAAGAGAAGCATCTCTTTATTCTGAATTGAGCTGCTTCTTCCACAGAGATAGCATTTCCTCACACTAGATAGATTGGCCCAGTTGTATCAAAGAGAAGCAATTCATCTGTGACAAGCCAAGATCCATAATAAAGTTAAGTCCCACACTACCTGCCAGGAATCCAATAAAAAAAACTTTGAGTTTATCCTTCATGGATGAGAACAAAGAAAGCAACTGACCCATGAAATGAGAAATGTGGTTGAATAAGTTCTGGATGTGAAAGGATGAAAGTTGTTGACAGAATATCACCCAGCTTTGGGTCATAATATTAAGGGACTAGAGATATTCAGACTTAAAGAACTGATTAGAGTTATCATATAGTTTTACTCAAAGTAACTACAATTAAAGTGAATGTAGTTGTCATTAAGTACTTTGTAAGATGAATTTATCTTCCAACCATTCATTTTAATTTTTCATATGTATGTATATATCCACCCATATACTGATATACTTACTTATCTGTCTCACTTAATCGCTAATAAATGAATATGTATATTTTCACATAGAATTGTAAATATGGAAATTATCATCCTTGAGTGATTAACATATCTGAATTTGCCTGTAATAATAACTGCTCCTTAGAATCAAAAGAGTAATTCTAGTGATATTAATAGTCCTACTGTGTCTAGTAAATTCAAAGTCTAGGACTACCTCCAATAATGTGATTTCAAAATGTGCCATTCATAGGTAAAATAGTGTGCCGCAGTTGTGAACTCACCCACACTTTATAGTCAAAGAATCAGGGAGAGAAGAAAACAAAGAAACTTTTATCCACATCAGTAATCTGATAGTCTCTGAAGAAAAATTTCAAACTCTTCAAACTTGAGTTCTCTGGACACGGTTGTAGCACTGACTCTACCTTTGTCTCAGCATTGCTGAAGATCATCTGCTCAGGCAAACATCAGCCAGGCATTAGAAATGTTCGTAGGACCTTAAGTGACTGCTTGGTGAAATTTAATTTAGGAATAGGCTTCTGCTCAGTGTATTCAAAACCTTTCCTGATTATGTTGCTTATCTTCCACTAATACTCCAGTGACAGATATCATGCCCCATGTTCAGTAGGAATCCTGTCAGGTTAGAACCGGAATTCCTGTTAGCTCTCTAGTTTCTCTTTGATATATATTTTTTTTTAACTAATACCACATACTTGTCCTTAATCGTATTTTTATACCTTTCCATAACTGTAATTGAAGCTGACCCTAAGTTCTTCCACCATTGCAAGATTCTGTTGTATTAGTCATTGTTTTTAGAATCATGGTTCAAAATGAAATATTTCTGCAATATATATATATATATATGTGTGTGTGTGTGTGTGTGTGTGTGTGTGTGTGTGTGTGTGTGTGTTTTGAATATTCATAAATTCTTAATTAAAAATGAAAAAAATTACCCTAGTTCTGTGTCCTGCAAAAAAATTGTCTATAGGAACAACTGTGTCACACTCTTGTAGTTGGGATATCATCAAGTCATCCCCCAAAGACTCATGTGTTAAAGTCTTTCCAAGGATTGTGATATTACATAGCTGAAGAAATTTTCAAGCTATAGTGAGAAAGAATCTATGTGGCTGGCTGCTTGGATTCAGAAGAAAATTTTACTTACTGTAGTGATCTCCTTGACAATAAGTTGTCACTGGTGCCTATGCCTCTACCGTTTGCTATACATATTATGAATGCTCTTTTAAATTGTGTATATCAACTTTTTAATTTTGGTAGGTTATGTTTATCAAAAAAATCATCCAGTTATTTTAGATTTTCCAGTTTGATAGAATTTGGTGTCTTAAAATACACCAAGATTCTCTGCATTTCCTCAGTGCCTATTGTAATCTCACTCCGTTTTCATCTCTAATTTTAGTGATTTGGATATTCCCTCTTTGTCTTTGGCTCATTCGGCTAAGAATTTGTTAATCTTGTTAATTTTCTCAAAGACATAACACTCAAAGAACTAAGTAACTATTATATATATATTATATATACATATATATATATTATATATACATATATATACATGCACATATAAATAAACATCTATGTTTATATTTCATTTATGTCAGCCCAGAGTTTCACTATTTCTTTCTATATATTTTGGATCATGTTATTTCTAACTGTATTCTGGAGCTTTTCAATGCATCATTAAGTTATTAATGTGAGAGCTCTACAATTTTTTTTGATGTAGAACCTTAGTACTATAAACTTGCCTCCTCAAACCACCTTCTTTGCATGCACTAGATTCGTATGTACTGTTTTCATTTTAATTCAATTCTCATGGACTTGGAGTTTCCATCTTGATTTATGCATTAACCATATTTTTATTCAGTAGTTCTGCTTCTATGAGTTTGTAAACTTTCTCTTGTTTCTATTGTTAATATCTAGCCTTTTCCATTTTTTTTCTGATAAGATTCATGGTATTATTCCAATTTTGGTTTACCTGATGCCTTGCATTCTAATATGTGGTTAATTTTGGAGGAAGTTCCATGGGTTGCTGAAGTGAAAGTGTATTTTTTAGTGTTTGGGAGTAATATTCTGTAGATATTTTTTAGGTTCATTTGATTTTTGAAATTATTTCACTCCGGCATGTTTCCATTTCGTTATTCACAAGATAACCTGTCTCTTAGCAAGTGAGTGTTAT
The DNA here is from genome assembly GCA_902168425.1 of Peromyscus attwateri. Classification (NCBI taxonomy): domain Eukaryota; kingdom Metazoa; phylum Chordata; class Mammalia; order Rodentia; family Cricetidae; genus Peromyscus; species Peromyscus attwateri. The sequence continues at coordinate 15,228 of CABHPP010148339.1, forward strand.
TGAAGTCACCCTCTATCCCTCTGTTAGGGTCAACGTGTAATTTTACCTGTAGTAGTATTTCTTTATGGACTTGGGTATCTATAGCTGAAAGCTTTCTTGTGTCCTGCCTGGCCCGTGGTCAGGACAAATCTCTCTCACCGGCCAGTACGGAAGCCACTCAGAGCCAAATAAACACACATAGGCTAATGTTATTTTTAAACTATGGCCATGGCAGGCTTCTTGTTATCTAGTTCTTATATCTTAAATTAACCCATTTCTATAAACCTATACTTTGCCACGTGGTTCAAAGCTTACGAGAACCTTTATATCTTGCTTCTTCTTCTGGCAGCAAGCAGCCTCTCCTCTACTCTCTCTTCTTCCTTTCTCTCTCTTTCTCTTTAGAATGTCCCACCTCACCTTATTCTGCCTCACCATTGGCCAAACAGCTTTATTTATCAACCAATCAGAGCAACAGTTATTCTTATGTTTGATACTTAAATGTTTACAACTGTGATGTCTTCTTAGTCAATGTTTCCTTTGAGTTGTATGTGTGTCCTTCTCTAGCATTTTCTTGTTCTGCATATTTAGTATATGATTATGAGTTAACATAAATTAATTTTCTTGTCTTTTCTTCTTGGGGTTTGTTATGCCTCTTGTACCTTGATAAGCATCTTTCTTTAGATGGGAAAAAAAAATTTCTACGGCTTTGTAATAATAGAATCTGTGTTTCTTCTCCTTCCTCTATACCTATTATTTGTGGGGTTTGTATCAATGTGTCCATGATTTCTTGGATGCTTTGTGCTTGGATTATTTTAGATTTAACATTTCCTTTGACTGAGGAATCCATTTCTTCTACCTTGTCTTTAAGACCTTAAATTTCCACTCCTCTGCCTTTTCATGTGTTGATGAATCTTACCTCAAAGTTTCATGTTGACTTCCTGAGGTTTCATTGCAAGTTTCAATTTCATTGGCCTTTCCTTAGTGATTCTCTTTATTTAAAAAATTATCTTTGCATGTTCTGATTTGATTTTATTATTTCATTCAATGTTTGTATTTTCATAGTCTTCATTATGGAATTTACTGACTTTCTCTTTATGGTCCTTAGACATAGTCAAAATTGTATTTTTGAAATTCCTGTCTTGTTCTTCTTATAAATTCATTGGTTTGTTTTTGTTTTTATTTTCTCCCACTGGGATTTGACATCTGGAGTTAAAACGACTGAAAGTTTCTTTGTGTAGATATCTGACCTCATATTGGATGGATGGATATTCCTTTCTTTGGTTGACATTGCTGCAATTTGGGTTTCAGACAAATGTAGTAGCTGTGTTGTCCCTAGTAGAGAGCGACTCTGGGATCCAATCATATGTGATGATGTGCATCCCTGGTAGAGAGTGATTCTATGGTACAGGGGAGTCATGAAACGATGGGTCTGGGACAGAATTTAAAGCAGAAAAATGTTGGCAGGAAGAATATAGGGCTCCTTGGTGGGGGTCTTCTCCAAGAGATCCAGTCCTGAGGGGAAAGATTTGGACTAGGTGGTGAGCTTCAAGCCGGAAAGGAGCAGCAAGTCTAAGCTGAGTTTGGAGATATTTGAATGGAGAATGTTCAGAAGGACAAAGGAGTGGAAAATATACAGAAGGACAAATGAATTCTTTCTCGATTTAAGTCAAGTGTGGGTGTGTGAGTACCAGGTAGACAGCTATTTTTTGGGCCTGTGGGAGTTACAATGGTATGAAGATGTCCTAGAAGTGTACATAGGGCTTTTGTTAATAGATCAGCACCTAGTAAGTTGCCCATATTACAATGGAAACCATACATTCAAGAATATTTGGCCCACACAAAAGGTCTTTCATGTGCTTAAAATAAAATTATAAAAGTGGACACATAATTGAGTGGGTGAAGAAGTATGAGATGATGGAGAATATGATCAAAATACATGGTACAAACTCTCAAAGGAATAATGAGAATTGATGATAATTTAAAAAATCTCAAAGGTATGGGCTGGATATTGCTGTATGCCAAGACCTCTATGAACACTGAATCAGTAAAATTTCCTTCCTGTTAAACATTAGACATTTCTGATGGCAAGAGAAAAAAAAAGCCTTCTATACAAATACTATTCATAGGCTGTAATGGAGTCTATGATGACACATGTTCAGGGTCATAAATTTAAAGTTCTTTAAGGAAACTATAGACTGATTTTTTTTGTTGTTGAAATAGAGAAAGTTTGAATGTGTATTAAGATGGTTAAAAACACCTGAGAAAGACCTGAGTTGAAATAGTACGGTTATCTAGAGAGAAGTAGGTAATGAGAAAAATGTTCTTTCTTAGGGTTTCTATTGCTGTGAAGAGTCACCATGACCATGGCAACTCTTATAAAGGCAAATATTCAATTGAGTAGTTACAGTTTCAGAGAACGAGTCCATTATCATCATGACTGGACATGGCAGCATGCAGGCAGACATGGTGCTGGAGAAGTTCTAAAAGAGAAGAAGGAGCTACATCTTAATCCTTCAGGCAACAGGAAGGGTTCAGGCCTACCACAGCAATACCCCAGTCCCTTATACCAACTTCCTGTCTTAGTTGTGGTTTCTACTGATGTGAAGAGACACCGTGACCATGGCAACATTTGTAAAAGACAACATTTAACTGGTTGACTTACAGTTCAGAGATTCAGTCCATATCATAATGTAAGACATGGTGACGTACGGACAGACATGGTGCTGGAGAAGTAGCTGATAACTCTACATCTTTGATCCACAGGCAACAGGAAGTAGTCTATCTCACCGGTTTGGCTTGAGCATATACAAGACCTCAAAGTCTACCCCCACAGGGACACACTTCCTTTAACAAGGCCATACCTATTGCAACAAAGCCATACCTCCTAATAGTTTCACTCCCTATGAGCTTGTGTGGTCCAATTACACAGTTACATTCAAACTACCACATGATACTACATTCTACAAGTTCTACAGGATGTAGATGATTAGCTTTCCCTCTGTCTCAGTCCATTCTTTCTTGTAAAAGTGAATACCCCACACAGAGTAACTGATAGGGAAAATTTATTTATTTATTTATTTATTTTATTTTTTATTCTGAATACTGTAAATTCCAAAATATGTCAACATTACTTTGGAAGTTCTCTCATTTTTTCCAAACACTTTAAGATTATTATTTTTCAGTCTCATTCTCTCTCTCTCTCTCTCTCTCTCTCTCTCTCTCTCTCTCTCTGTGTGTGTGTGTGTGTGTGTGTGTGTGTGTGTGTGTTTGCATGTCTGTGTGTGTGTGTGTGTGTTTGCATGTCTCTGTGTGTGTCTGTGTCTCTGTGTGTGTCTGTGTATGTTATATATGTGCACCTCATTTAGAATCTCCTCATAGGCCAGAAGAGGGAATTGGAGTTCCTGTAGCTGAAGGTACAGGTGATTTTCTTTGCAGCACACAGAGATCACCTCAGAAAGCCACCACCAATCAAAAAGCATCACTGTGGAGCTGAGTCCCTTAATATATTTACAAAGTCCTCATGGACCTCAGGCTCAGGGAACATTGAAGAAAGGGGTATGGGAAGAATGTAAGAACCAGGGTGTCAGAGAGTTTGCTGTGAGAGTACGTATGTTAATAACAGAAACTATTCACATAAGGTTTTATCAACATAATTGCCCAAAGATGAGCTGAACAAAGATGATACCAGTGAACATGCCAAAGTGGACAGAGGAGTCAATAGAACTAAACTTTATACAAAGAGCTATAAGCAACCGAGGAAAGCTGGGAGTGAGAGAGCTGGTCTTCCCCAGAGAATAGCCCACCAATTGGTTGCCCAGTGCCAAGCAGCCTGGAAATCAGATACAGGTCCACTATAAGAACTAAACAGGTTATATTTGGGAATATAAATGAAAATGCATACACCTCCATGCATGAAATTTCAACTAGAGAAAAAAAGAGGCAATGAATATGAAGGAGAGGGGAGAGAGGCATATGGGAGCATTCAGAAAGAAGAAAGGCAAGGGAGAAATGTTGTAACTGAATTATAATCTCCAAATTAAAAAAAGAAAAAATGTCATAAACTTATCCAATGTAAACAACAGCAATAGCACCTGCTGTTGGTGCCATGAACCAACCCCTAATACTCTTAAATAGTAGCAGGTGGACCTCAGCTGCTGTGCCATCTCTGCAGCCCCCAGGAATTCTGTCTTGGTGGAATCTCTCTGTAGAATCTCACTCTGAGCAGGGCATCACATAGCAAGCCAGTTTTCTACCTCATGGATCTCATGGTCGTTTGTCAGTGGGTTATGACTCAGGTTGTAAAGCCATTTCTAAACTGTATTATCTTACAAAGATCAAAGATCTTGCTTTTAAGTACAACAGTTAGATTAAGTCTCTACTGTAAATTCCCCATACTAAGCAAAAAAATTGGTAAAAAGCAAAAATTTAAACATGAATTTTGGAAAGGACATTCAATACATAACAGCCTCATAGTTGGTTATTTTATCCATATTTTACTTAATGACTTTTTTGACATAAATAATGTTATTTGAAAAGCTTCATCAGTTTAATTTATTATATTTACATATAGGTATGTAGTAAATCCCTCTCATTCGTCCTCTGTTCTGCCTCTCTCTATTTTTCTCTATAAACGGAATGGATCCTGAAGAACTCATGAAGAGAATGTTAGCTCTTTCTGGAGGACAGTCTAGAAATACGGAAGTGCTGGAAAGGAATGCTGAAACGATTGGACAATAGAAATTGCAGGGCCTTGTCGAGAACTACCAAGTTTCATTAGTACAATTCATTTAATAGGAGACACTCTTAAAACTGTGTGATTGTGTGTGTGTGTGTGTGTGTGTGTGTGTGTGTGTGTGTGTGTGAGACACATCTTCCCTTTACCTTGTGGTTTTCTGGTATTGAGCTTATTTTGTAAAGCTTGGGAACAAGCATTGTTATTCAGTGAACAATATTGCCGGGGCCCAGGAACCATTGTTTGTCTATATAATATGTAAGGAAAACAAGTGGGGAGCTGTATGTCTATGCTATTGCATAGAGCTAATTTAGATAGAGGTATAAATCTCATCTTTTAACTGACCGTTTTTCCTTTTTGTGGGGGAGGGGTGTTTATAGGCAGAGTTTCTCCGTGTAGTTTTGGTGCCTGTCCTGGATTCCACTCTGTAGACCAGGCTGGCCTCGAACTCACAGAGATCTGCCTGCCTCTGCCTCCCAAGTGTTGGGATTAAAGGCGTGCGCCACCACAACCTGGCCTTAACTGACCTTTTTTAATGAATGAACCCTTCATAGGACTTTACACTGTGTATCCATGTCAGCAATTGGCTATGTCCTCTCTTTTTTCCCCTCCCTCACCCTTTCCTTCTTTCCTTTCCATCCCTCTCTTACTTCCTCTAATACTCTCTCCTTTACTTCCTTCTTTCATTCTTTATTCACCCTTCCTTCCTTCCTTCCTTCCTTCCTTCCTTTCTTCCTTCCTTCCTTCCTTCCTTCCTTCCTTCCTTCCTTCCTTCCTTCCTTCCTTCCTTCCTTCCTTTCTTCCCTCCATTCATGTTTCCTTGTTTTTCATCACAGCCTTGGTGAAAAACACAAGGATCTAGCAATCTTCCTTGCATTAAATTTTATTATGAGCTTTATTTACACATGATTTCTTTATAGTAAAATATTTACTGTTATCTTTAATGGTAGCATGAATAAAAAATCATACTGAATATATATTAACCCTGGATGCTCCTGGGTGCAAAGTTATGTTAGATTTTATTCTTTAAACATTTATATGCTTTCTGTATCTTCTCCCCAAACAAACATACATTACTTCAGTAATAGCAAGCACAAATAATCAGCTTTTATCAATTGTTTTATGGCTTAGTTCCTTCTAGCTAAAATATTAATTATCTTCTATGACTGAACAGAGGAGGCAACAACCCTTGGAGATTTTATTATCATAAAGTAGTTTTATAACACCACCAACGAAATGCCTCACTGAAGTAATCACTGGGAGCCAGGCATGTAAGGTCAGTGATGGAGCACTTGCAAAACATGCACACAGCTCTGTATTTAGTCTTTAGCATTATAAAATAAATAAATAAATATATATATATATATATATATATATTAAAAGTTTCTCAGTAAATGCTGGTAAAGGGAGGAAAGTATCTACAAAAAAGTTTAAGCAAGAACAGCAAGTTTGGTTGTCAAGGTGATATGGATTGAATAATCTCAACTTGTTTTGAGGATGGGAACTTTGTGAAGACAGCGATACCCTCTGCAAGAATGACTCCCAGCAATCGATAGAGGACAATTCCCAAGTTATTTTCAGGGAATATGGTAACAGCTTAAGTTTCTATAAAATACCAAATGCAGTTTTTGCTTCCCTGATTCACAATTCTGATAATCACGTTGCTATTTTGCATGCAGGAACATAAGGTTTGCAAGCACTTTATATTTTTTGTACTTTTCCACATTCTTATAAATATTCTATTAATTACTGTGAACTAATACTATGCTGTATGACTTCATGAATAAAACATGCTTTGTGGAAACTTAAAAGGATTAATTGTGGTGGAATTTAAGTTGACTTGCTCAAAATTAGATGCATAGCCCTCATCAAATTCCAGTCAAATAGCTCTACTCAGCATGTGTGCATTAATAATAATCTAAAGACAGTTTTAATCCTTTCTGGGAAATATGCAACTCCAAATTTAACTAAAATCTTCATACTGTATGCATTAATAAATCTCTTAGTTTTTAATTGAATTTTAAATATTGTGTTAAAATACACAGATAATTACAATGAGGTAGAATTTATACCTTTCAAATTACAGCTATGAAAAACTCCAACTTTCTTATTGAATTGTAAACTCAATTGAGCCTAATTATTCTTTAGCCTTCCTTGTATGCAATGAGAAATGAGTTTCATGAACTGTATTCTGCTTCCCTGATTTCTTTTAGCAGTGATGTCAGAAGAGGGACCACTCAGGTGGTGGGTGGTGGAAGGGGTCAACAGAGGGGCAGAGGAATGACAAGACAAGGTAATGCAGAAAATAACAAATACCTTATACATGTGTTTGTACATGTCTTAATTCCACCTGAAATTATTCAATGTGAATGTACAAACATCCGGTGTTTTAAAATGTGCCTTCCACTTTGAAGGAATAAAGTCAGAGCATATATCTGAAATGAATATAAGGTAAGTGAAATGCTTATTGTGTTTCATTTCGTGTTTTATGTCTTTCCAGAAATTTAGAAATATTCTTGTTACATTCATTCTTTAGAGAGCATTCTCACATGGATTCATTAGAAGAAAGATTTATATTATCTCAGTTTCCTGTACTAAGCAAACCAAGAAGGCCCCCAAAGGACATTGTCCCTGATTCATGAGAAATTAAATCTGACCATTGACAAACTCTGAAAATGCGCTTGAAAACACTTAAAATTAATTAATCACATATCACATTCATCAAAACATTAGCGATGAAACATATCTCAGTCATCTCCATGAAGAAGAAACAAAACAGAAGTTAATACTCTTTACCTTTTGCCCTTACATTTCTCTTCTCCATTTTTCTCCAAATTATAAATCATTGTGTCAAAGCTGGGTGGTGGCGGCACACACCTTTAATCCCAGCACTCGGGAGGCAGAGTCAGGCAGATCTCTGTGAGTGAAGGCCTCAGCCTGGTGAGATCCAGGACAGGCACCAAAACTACACAGAGAAACCCTGTCAAGAAAAAACAAGAAAGAAAGAAAAAAAGAAAACAAAAAAGAAAAAAATCATTGTGTCAAGACAATCAAGTTTTAGAGAAACATTTGCTAAAATATACAAGCTTTGATATTTGCATATTTCAAAAAATCATAACCATGATCTAATATATATTATATATATTATACATTCATATAAAACATGCACTATATATTATATAAAAGTATATATTGCTTTTGTTACATATAATGTATATGATGTATAATACATAACATATGATATTGTGTGTTATTTATTAGCCATGATTCTATGCATATATACTTAATGTCTTTTAAGCTCTGTTTTTACTTTATATTTATGATTGTTTTTCTGCATGTATGTACATGCACTGCAATCATGTCTCATTCACAGAAAACCATTAATTACTGTTAGCTCCCTTGGAACTTGATTTATAGATAATTGTGAATTGCCATGTGTATAATGGTAGACCAACCTGAGTCTTCTGTGAAAGCAGTAAGTACTCTAATGCACTGAGTCATAATTTTAGTCTTATATGCAATTTCCTTAAACATAGTTTCTACTCCTTACTTATTTCTTTTTTTTTT
>CABHPP010148340.1:0-40646 GCA_902168425.1 Peromyscus attwateri
CCTCTCTCCCCCCCATCTCCCAGGAAGTAGGAGTTAAGATCACCTTGAGCCCCTCGGTAAGTCATCAGTGTCTTCCTGGTTCTCAATGCTGTTCACACCATGAACTGTAAAAGCAGTTGCACTGAATTTTTGTTTGATTTTTCGAGCGTGAACCCAGAACCTTGTGCATGTTAGGCAAGTGCTCTTCCACTGAGCTACTTATACATCATCAGCCACATGTCCTGCTGACCACTCAAAATGAGCTAATGCCATGAAGGAACTAAACTGTAGATTGCATTTAATTTTAATCAGTTGACATTACATTTTTATATTGAAGTAGAAAATTTATTGATTTAATATAATCAACTGGCATGCCAGATTAATTTCAATTCATTGCATTTTTTCCCCAATTGAACAAATACTCAATTCAGTTACTGAAAAGCTTCATAGATGGAACATTTTGAGGATGTGAATATTCTTGTGACTGAATTTAATGTACTCTAAATATAAATTAGGTGTTTTTGGTGCCATGGTGTGCATGTGAAATCAGAGGATAACTTGCAGGAGTTAGTTCTTTCTTACATATGCTAAATATTTATCTTATTTCATGTGTGGATGTTTTGCCCGTATGAATGTATGTATGTGTACCACATACATGTCTGGTGTCAGAAGAGATCATAAGAGGGCATCATATTCCCTGGAAGTGGAGATATGGATGGTTGTGAACCATCATGTGGATGCTGGGAACTGAACCAGGGTCTTCTATGAAAGCAGCAAGTGCTCTTAACTGCTCAGCCATCTCTCTAGCTCCAGGTTCTCACTTTTTACCATGTAGGTTGCTGGGATCCACCTCAGGCACGAAGGCTTGGCAGTGGTCACTTTTATTTGCTAAGCTGTCTTGCTGGCCATGAATTAAGCTCTAAAGTTCTCACAGGGTTCAGTGATTTGGCAAAACAGGATGGAAAATGCCGAGGAGACAATGTGGGGGGCTCACACTTGTCATGCCAGTACTTAGAAGGCTGAGGCAGGAGCATCAAGAATTCAAGGCCAACCTGAGCTACACAGCCAAGTTCAAGGCTGGCTTGGGCTAAATAGTGAGAATTTGCTTTTAAAAATGTAAAAAGCTTTATTAGTAATTTCCAACTGAAATACAGTTTTAATCTTAGTAAAGTATACGTGGGTTGTGGGTGTAGTTCAGTTAGTAGCATGCTTACCTAGCATGTACAAAGCCCTAGATTCGATCCCCAGCATTGCCTAAAATCAGGTCTGGGGCTAGGGAGATGGTTCAGAGGGTAAGAGAGTTTGCTGTCCAAGCATAATGACCCGAGTTCATAGCCCTAGCTCCCACATAAAAATCCCAGCATGGCCACACTTACATGTTACCCTAGCCCTGGGAGGGATAAGGAGGATCGTTAGAGCTTGCTGGCCAGCAGTCTAGGAAAAAACTAGTGAGTTCTGGGTTCAGTGAGAGACCCTGTCTTAAGGGAATGAGATGGAAAGTATACTCTTGTCCTCCTCTGGCCTGAGAGAGAGAGAGAGAGAGAGAGAGAGAGAGAGAGAGAGAGAGAGAGAACAGGTGTATCAGCACACATGTCATCCCAACACTAGAATGGTAGAAATAGGATCAGAAGTTGATTCAAGGTCATCCTCAACTACAGGCTGAAGGACAGCCTGGATACAGGAGACCCTGTATTTAAGAAAATGAAGGGCTGGAAAGATGGCTCAGCAGTTAAGAGCATTTATTGCTCTTGCAGAAGACCTGTGTTCAATTCCTAGCAACCATACAACAACTTACAACCATCAGTAACTCCAATTCCTAGGGATTCAATGCTTCTTCTGACTTTCGTGGGCTTCTCACACACATTATGCATTTGCATACACTCAGGCACACACACACATACACATAAAATTTAATAAATGTGTTTTTAAAGTATATTAAGCTGAGTGTGGTGGCTCATGCCTTTAATCCCAGTACTTGGGGGGCAGAGGCAGAGACAGGTGGGTCTCCATGAGTTTGAAGCTAGCCTGGTCTATATAGTGAGTTCTAGGCCAGAAAGAGCTACCTAGTGAGACTCTGTTTCAAAAAATAAAAACAAAGAATGCTCATGATTAAAATTAACCTTACCTGCTTCTTTGCCCTTTTCCCCAAGGTGGCTACTAGAAAACTGAACGTTTCACATGTGTCTTGTCATAGCTCTCTCTTAAGCCCTCCAATTCAAGCGTGGCCCTTCAAGGTCTTGCCTACTTTCTGCAGCTGTCCCTGTGGCCTGGATCTGGATAGGCTGAAGGGGAGACACCCTCTTGTTGGGGACCAAGGAGCTGAGAGTAGCTTGTCCCACATCTAGAGTTCTGGAGCAGGCCGTCCGCAGGGATTGTAGGTCAGAGTGAAGTTAGCCTATGATAAGAGTAATGATTCAAGCTGCCTCAATTTAAAGACCTCTTTAATTGATAATGAAGAAAAGGAACTTGGGGCTAAGAGACTGTGGTAGTTTGAATACAACTGCGGACACCCCCCCCCCCTGTAATCTCGTAGGGAGTGGCACTATTAGGAAGTGTGGCTTTGTTGGAGTAGCTATGGCCTTGTTGGTGAGGGAGGGCTTTGAGGTTTCCTATGCTCAGGATACCGCCCAGTGTCTACGTCGATTTTCTGTTGCTTGCAAAATGTAGCACTCTCAGCTCCAGTACCATATCTGCCTGCACACCACCATGCTCCCTGTTATGATGATAATGGACTGAACTTGTGAAACTGTAAGCCAGCCACCCCAATTAAATGTTTTCATTATAAGAGTTGCTGTGGTCATGGTGTCTCTTCACAGCATTAAAAACTCCTAAGACAGAGACAGACACAGTTTTTGCAATTAGATCTCAAAACCAGGGCTTGGTCACAAGAACCAAGCAGGGTGCTCCAAGCCCTGATAAACATTTTGAGTAGGAGTCATGGCTAGAGAGCCCAGGGAAGAGAGTATAAGGGGTTCTGACCCTTACCAAAGCCACAGCCCCACCTAGGATGTGACCCCCAACACCCTGTTCTCCCCTCCTCCTCTCACCCCTGTTTACGTCCTATGACTCTGTGAATCATAGCTGAAGACTTCGGCTCCAGGTTGAAGGCAGATAAGGATGTGTGTAGATCCCTGGTGGTCCAGTACCGCCACCTCCCCCCAGTCCCAACACCAAGGTTATGCAATTCCACCTCTGTCCCAATGCTTGATTCACTAACTCACAAAAACAGGTCAGAGTGTTTGTGCAGTCCTCAATCAAGCCAGCTTCCTCCACTCACAGGGCAGGCTCTGTTTACCATGCACACAGGACAAAGTCCAGGCTACCTGTCCCTGTGAAGCAAGCCCTACTCCTTGTCACAGGCTTTTTTTTTTTTTTTTTTTTTTTTTTGAGACAGGGTTTCCTCTGTGTAACCCTGGCTTGTCCTGGAATTCACAGGCTGGCCTCGAACTCAGAGATCCACCTGCCTCTGCCTCCTAAGTGCTGAGATTAAAGGTGTGTGCCACCACTGGCAGGCTATCATCGGCATTTTGAAGCACAGACTGCCTTCACAGATTGTCTTCAGCAATCAGTGGTCGTCATCATCCTGCTGAAGTCTGGCCTTCGCTTCTAGCAGGAAAAGAGGAGCTCACTGCATTGCAGGCCCAGGGCCTCCACGTTTGGTTCCGTTGCATGCTCTCCTCAAGAGTTGGTTTGACAAGTCAGGAACTCTTTGGAGGCAAACACTTGAACAGGAAACTACGACACAAATCTTACAAAGGTTTGCCTGAAAGCCAATGAAGGCCTGGGTTAGCTCTGGTTAAGCACACATGTGCATACATATCCACACCCTCTATTGTATATCAAAGCACATCCTATCTTTAAATCAAAAAGTGAATATCCTTTTAAATATTTACTTCTGGGACTGTAAAATGGCTCGGTGGGTAAAGGTATTTTGCTGCCAAACCAGATGACCTAAGTTTGATCCCCTAGATCCACATGGTGGAAGCAGAAACTGACTCCCACAAGTTGTCCTGAGCCCCATACACATGCTGTGACATGTATGCACCCCCATAAGTAAAAAGTACAAATAAATAAATAAACAAATAAGTCTATTTAATACCTGCTTCCACTCTCCAGATATACATTTCTCAGTTGCAGCCATGGGGCTGTGGAGAAATCACCTGGGCCTGGAGAACTTTTAGGGTTACTTCATTTGCTCAGATTCCCTCCTCCCTAGGGCCCCGTGAGGACGGTGTTAGAGAAGAAAAGGAAGACTCATTCTGCTTCTATCAGATACCAGTGAGGCACTGTCTGGTTTATTAGATATAAGGAGCCAGGATTCAAGTCAAAAGCAGGGGAACTACCATCACATTACAGGTTAGAACCCCAGGACCCAGTGGAGCTTGGCAGGCAGTTCCTCGCACATGGCTCCCAGGGACCCCTGGCTTCCCCAGGTCTCCAACCTTCATTCCTTCCTCTGGAAAGGTCCCACGAGGCCATCTCTGGTGAAACCCAAGTCTTTCTGTCCCCTGGGAAACAGTACTAAGACAGGACAGCAGGATGCAGTTTGCTGCATCTGTTTTACCAGCTGGGAAGCAGAACCCAGACTCAGTACAAAGACTTTTTCAACCAGTGACAAGACAGGACAGGCAATTCAAACCACCACAACTAATGTGAATGTTGTGTAAATCACCCTTTAGACCAGAGGCTGCAAACTCAGAAGGTACAGTGAGGTACAGCGGGGATGGGTTCCAAGTGAGGGCTAGATTGGAAGGTTCATCCTCCCTCACCCAGGAAACTCAGCTGATTTAAATGTGCCCTTTCCTAAGTTTCAAACATGGGTAACAAATACAAAAGATTTTTAACCCTGTAATTTCCATCTTAGACAAATTCCTAACTTAAATTTCAAGTCCCTTTCCTTAATCAAATAATAAGACTCCAGCTGAATGATTATATAGGATTGTGTAAGTCAACACTGTAACAAAAATATAGCAGCTTCAAATACACCACCCTCCCCATTTAAAAACAAAATCAAGTCCAATTGATAATTCAAAATCCCCCCCCCCTTTTGAGACAGGGTCACTGGGATTACAGGCATGTGAACCGCATCCACTTTACATAGTGTGGGGATCAAACTAGCAGGCTAGGCTATCCCTTTACTAACTGAACTACACCCCCAGCCTCAACTTCATTCTTGAATAAAACATGCCAGTTGGGACCAATTCCTGTGGGACAACCTTGCATTATTGGAATGATGTCTGCTTCTCCCTCATGCGAGGAAGAAGCCATTCCTCTGCACCTCATACTCTCTCCATGAGACTGACAGAGAAGAGGATTAGGTTGTGGATCACCAAGAAGAAATCGAGGCATAGAGCAGGGAGGGTCCCCTCCCTTGGTACTGTCACAGAAAGGGTTAAAATTATGACTCAAAGGTATGTAGCTCCTCACAGGGAGATATGCAAAGCATGGCACAATTGGGTGTCTCAGAGTGGATCACATGAATATGTGGATCTATCCATGACCCTCTGACAGTACTGTTTGCACATCAGGGAAAACCAGAGGGGCCCTTCCCCTTCCAAAGACTGATTTCCCCAGTTGACTCTGCATGAATAGATGGCCTAGCAGACTCTGTAGAGAACATCACCCACCTATGTGGCTCACAGACTCAGGGAAGTTTCTAGAATAACTGGGCTGGGACCTGAGATCTAGTACAAGTCAGGGCGTTGAACACCCCAACACCCTGGCTTTCTCCCTCCTTGGTGCTATAGGCAACTCCCAGCAAACTTTTCTACAATGGATTTGGCACAGTAATCAGTGTCCACACGAGAAAGACAAAGGCTGCTTTTTTTCACAGCATGCAAGGCGCTTTTGGTACTGGCCCTGCAACACACAGATCATCTTGGCTTTGGCCTGGCAGGCCCCCTCACGGCAACAGTCAGGTCTTTATTTTGGCTTGTTCTGGGAACCAAGGTCCTAGGAAATCTAAGGGGGATCTCTTCACAGAACAACAGGGAGAAGGGATTGGCTCTTCCATTTCTCAAAAGGGTCATAACTGGTATTCTGAGGAAACCAATTATTGGTGGTTGGACCATCCTACACACTGCGAGATGCCCACTAATCAATCGCCCTCACACAAGTTTCCAGTGTTGCCTGGAGGTGCAGCCTAGCCCCTGGTGGAAAGCCCACTGGGCTGGTAGCCCCCTCAATCATTCAGGAAACAGAAGCCTTCATTCAGGAAACAGAAGACAGAGTGACAAAGTGGTACAGTGTCTCCTTGGCTCAGAGAAATGAAGGCACAGATCAACATCACCGCACCCTGATCACAGAGTGAAAAGCACTCAGTGCAGAGCAGGCACTACAGGCCCTGGGACCTAGATGGCAACAGTGGGAGCATGGTCCCCAAGCAAGCGGGGTCTTTATGGTCAGTCAGTCACCATCTGCTGAGGTCGACACTGTCACACGGAGACTCAATGCGAAGGTCCAGACCCCAGTGTGCAGGTTAGGGCCAGTCCGGGGGTCCAGCCTTCATCTTGTGTCCCCTAAGGGCTTGGGTGGCATGTGAAGAACTCCATCCTGGGCTCTAGATCCACTCCCACGGTCTTCACAGTCTCCATTGGGAAATATGGCTGTCAGTGCAAGCTCCTCCTCTGAGACCTGGAGGTGTTCTGGAACATTTGAGAATGAAAAGATCAAGTTTATGAGGCAATATTCAAGCACTTTGTAAAAAGTCAAGCAAAATACAGGTCTAAAACCATTTTTCAAAAAGGCACGCCCCTTCGACCCAGCAAGCCCACTTTCAGGTGTTTATGCCAGGACGTATTAGGAGTGAGCACTGGACTCCTGCCCTCATCTCATTACCAGGCTAAGGATGAAACGATGGGCCAGTGGAGAGAAGGAAAAGGCCCAGGTCCTTAATGGGGCCTGTGAGCTCCTGGGCCGATGCTGACCAACTCTAAGGCCGGTTCCACTATTTTTGTGAGCAAGAATGCGTTTCCATACAGCTTATACTGGCTGAGTTGTGGCTTCCCCACCTGCAGCTGAACTGCTGCAATTGACCCTCAGTCAGCATTCAGAGAAGGCACAAGGCAAACAACCTATGGTTTCTATGTATGCTGGGGCATTAAGAATGGGGTTGGGGACGTAGCTCAGTCGGTAGAGTGCTTGCCTAGCATGCATAAGGCCTAGGGCCAGTTCCCAGCTCCACATCAACTGGGTGTGATTGTGCTTGCCTGTATCCCGGTACTTGGGAGGTGAAGGCAAGAGGATCAGAAGTTCAAGGTTATACTTGGAAACCTTGTGAGTTCAAAGCCAACCTAGAATATATGAAATCCTGTCTCAGGAACAAAACAACATGTATAAAATTGTTAAGGAATACATAAAGAATATTCTAAAAAGCAAAACCAAATAAAACAACAATAAAATGTTGTGCATGTAGCTCAGAGTGAGGTTGTAGGTCCATCTCCCAGAATCACAAAAAAGGTGTTTTGTTTTGTTTAAAATATAAGATGTTGTATAAAATTCTATAAAACTATACACACACACACACACACACACACACACACACACACACTCTCAGCAGTTAAAAATACTTGCTATTATTGCAGAAATTGGGTTCAGTTCCCAGTCAGTAACCACAAAGGTAAGTAACTATAATTTCAGGGGATCTGGTGCCCTTTTCTGGCCTCGGTGGGCACTATATGCACATGGTGCACATACATACATGGAAGCTAAACACTTTCACACATAAAATAAAAAAATCTATAAAAAATTAAATACGGTATAACAAGTACTCTCATAATGTTCACATTGTATTAGGGATTATAAGTAATCCAGAGATGGCTAAAGTGTACAGGATGTACGTAGGTTATGCATACACACTGTGTCTCCCTCCCGTTTTTCTTGTGTATGGTATGTGCATGTGTCTCTTCATGTATGTGGGTGCATTTGTGTGTGTGTGTGTGTATGTGTGCGTGTATCACTGAGCCATCCTCCTAGCCCAGTGTATGTTCTTTTTTTTTTTTAAGATTTATTTATTTATTATGTATACAGTATGTATGACTGCAGGCCAGAAGAGGGCACCAGATCTCATTGTAGATGGTTGTGAGCCACCATGTGGTTGCTGGGAATTGAACTCAGGACCTCTGGAAGAGCAGTCAGTGCTCTTAACCTCTGAGCCATCTCTCCAGCCCCCAGTGTATGTCCTTTTAAGCCACTGTTCGTAGCAAGTGACTAGGCAGTGTAAGAATGCTACAAGGTCAGTGCCGGTCAGTTTTAAACAAGGGAGGCAATCCGAGCTTACTTTACAGCAGCACCCATTGTTTGTCTCCACTCTTTCCTCACCTCCACTCACCAGCAAGATGGCTCCACCCTGGAAACCACTCTAGGTGAGTTACCTCCTTCCTGGCCTCACAATCTCTGTGCGTCCAAGTCACCCACTATCCCTTCAGGGCTGCTGTGGTCCCCTCCAGCTGGAATCTGCCTCTCATCTCTCTGTGTGTTTCCACAGGCTGCCAGCTTTCTGCTTGTGTCTAAGACCCTGTGCCCCTGAAGGGCATCCTGGCCCCCAGGCGACCCAGTTCTACACCTCAAGGTCTTCCATTGCCATCTGCACCTCAGCCCTGAGCACCCTGAGGGCTCTTCCTTTTCTGAATATGATATCTGCTAGCAGCCTTTGCTCAGGGTACTCTGCATCTTCCTGTGTCTGCCTACAGGAAGCCCTGTATCTCAGCTCAAATGTCACTAGTTCTTTAACACTCACGTTTCTTCAGGGGACACTGGCCTGTTCCCTATTCCCCACTATGCATGTGGAATTCCCGTCCTATAGCTCTCTTCATGTTTTCACCAGGGTGGAGGACTCTTGGGGCAAGAACTCTGCCTGACCCAGCCCGAGCCCTCTTGGAGGGACAGGCACCGAGTGCTTGTGCTATTCTCAGCATGGAGAAAGTGTGTCCTTAAGGCCTCTGTTTTCACTCAGGAGCAGGCAGCCAATGTACTTACCTTGAGCTGGGCCTTGGGAGGAGGTGGTTTCTCCTCGGTTCTTCCTCTGGTTCCGAGGACCCCAGGAAAAGCAAGTCAGTAGGCCAGGGAAGCCAGGTCTTTCCCAGGCACCTTCTGCTAGAAAGAGTCCAAATCCCCAAGGCAGAGGTCAGCTAGTGCCTGCTTCACAAACCAAGAGACTTTCTCAGCAACCCAGGCGTCTCGACTTGCTATGCCCTGCCTTCATCTGTCTGGTTATCTTACTCCAGCCTCACACATTTCTGTGACATGTGCACATGCTGGGGAAACCATGGCAACAAAATGACGTGAAATCAATCACAACTGCATACCAAAGAGGGCGGTCATTTCTCCTTCAGTCCTAGTTCAAACTCTCCCTCCTTTCCTTGTTTCCCCACATCACTTCTTCATTTGTTTGTTCATCCATCTATTCATTTGTTTTTGCTACAGGACCTCACTACGTAGCCAAGGTTGGCCTTGAACTTTCCGTCCTGCCTCAACCTCCCAAATGCTGTGATTACAGGCATGCATCATTGTGCCTTGCTTCAGACTACTTCTGAACACCAAAAGATTTTTTTTTTTGAGACAGGTTCTCTTTCCTTAGCCTGGCCTGGAACTCACTATATAGACCAGGCTGGCCTCAAACCACAGAGATTTGTCTGCTAGGATTAAAGGTGTGGGTTACTATGCCTGAGTTTCATAAAATATTTGAAAAGCAGGAAATGGATGCACGAGGAGTTATAATTAACTCATGGCCTTGACTCATTAGTAAAAGTTTTTGTTTTTCTCAGTGTGTTGTTATAAAAGTAGGCAAGAGTTGCATATAGCAGAAGATGATACTTCTGCTAAGGTCCCATTTTCCAGAGTGTTAGTGTTTACTTGAAAGCAAGGATTTAGTCATCCATCTCCGATGCCAGGCAGGGTGTTGGGAATACTAGGGTTGTTAAACTCACAAGAGAACAGTGACAAAACCATTTGGTCGTCGCTGAGAGAGCCAAAGACCAAAGGTTCTGAAATTTCATTAATGAATTTGCAAACGGGAGCGAGTGTGCAGGTTTTTCAGAAGGCTCCCTGAGGGAAGAAGTCCCGTTCTGAACTGAGGGGTGGGCGGGCTACAGAAAGAAGAGGAGAGAGGTTGGGTCACAGCCATGGGCGCAACACCATGGCCAGAGTTCAGCGTGCCTGGAGAAACTGGGAGTTGAGAGAAGGAAGGCTTAGAGAGTTTTCTAGGTGCCAGCTCCTTAGTCTAGGGAGAGTTTGCCTGAATTCCCTTCTTTCCCTCAAGGCCCGGTAAGGAATCAGCTGACCGGATATTATCGGAACAGGAATATACCTGGGGTACTTTTCAGGATGCTGGAAGTTGCTCGGCCTCCACAGAAGGGAAATTGGCCAGAGGCTAGGGGAGCCTCCAGTGAGAGAAACACATTTGCCAGGCTGGCAAGTGTGACATTTGGAACATCAGATAGTGTCTCCCCATGAGAAAGGTCTGACGTCTCCCTGGGGCTGGCTAATAGCCAATAGCAGATGCCCCGGAACACCCCACACAGCCACTTATTAACTCGGAAGCTTACTATGATAAAGAGTCAAGTGGAAGGGAGCTTTGCCGAGCAGAGCAAAGATCTCCCAGGGTCTGACGCAGCTCCGTTGAAGGTCCACATTTTAATCCCACTACACTGCAGAGTTCCTGCAAAACCTGCTGCCTGGGACATCTGACCCGTCTGTGATGCAGCAGTCCCCGGCTGGGGGAAGCTCTCACACCTCTCTCTACACTTTAGAGTGTGGAAGGAAAAAGTGGCCCCACTACACCTGGCAAGGCAGCCAGCGATCAGTGGCGATGCAGTGCAGGCGGGAAGCCAGGAATCACTGAGGTCACCATGGTCTCGGTCCCTCGTGACCTTCCCAACTGGCACTTCTTTCGTGCCTCTGCCAGGAACTATGTCCGCTTTCCACCCTTCCACACCGAGCCTCCTGGCGCGGCTCACCCTCTCCCAAAATTCCTGCGACAACCGTACCTGCACCGTGTCCTAAAGCTCCAGTCACCCCCTCTCCGCCTAAGTTCTTCACCACCCCCCACGCACACCATCCACACTTTTGCACCCCGAGACGTTTCCATCTTCTTCCCCTATCCCTAGTCTTCAACTCCTACATTTTTGTTCAGAGTAGTTCAACCCTACTTCATATCCACTTACTGACCAGTTGTACCCTCGGCTCCTTGTCCCCCATCTCACGTACAGTCTGGATCTGGCCTGACCGACTCAACTTCTTGTCCAGAGCCAGCTCACCTTAGGCTGAAAGGTCTTGAGCTAGGGACTTCCCTGCTCCGGGCTTCAGTTTACCTCGGTGCACAACAGAGTTGGGTGGCCTAAAGGGGTTCAACTGATCTAAAGGGACTGAAAAGGCTTCCCCAGACGCCTTCACCCATACCCAGCCCGACCCCGCGCAGCCTCACCTGGTCGACCTGGCCCCGCGGCTTGCAGGGCCCTGCAGGCCGCCTGCTGGACCGCCAGGCTGGAGGCCGGGGAGCCTGGATGGAAGGCGGCAGCCTGCACCGGGCCCCCCACCTGGCGGCCGAACACTGTGCGCAGCAGCGTCTCCAGCAGCTGCAGTCCCCGCGCCACCGCGTCCTCTGCTCCCGAGTCGGCCACCAGGACCCCGACCAGCGCGGCGCCGTCCCGCCGCCGGCCGCGCACATCCCGCAGCATCTCCCGCAGGCGGCGCCGCGGCTCCCGGGCGGCCAGCGACGAGGAGCGGCACAGCGCGAAGACGAGCGGCGAGCAGATGACGCGCGCTGCCTTCGCCCCCGGAGCCCGATGCGGCCCGGTGGCCGCTGCGGTGACCGCGTTCCCGGCCTCTGCGCAGCCCGGCTTGCCGGGCTCAGGCTCCGACTCCGGCTCCGGAGGGAACACGGCGCGGGAGAAGTCCTGCAGCAGCGCGCGGCTCTGCTCGCGCTCCCACAGCTCGCCCACCAGCAGCACTTGCCCGCGGCCGCCCGCAGCTTCCACCAGCTCCTGGAAGAGCGGCTCGGCGGGGCTCGCCGGCTGCTGGAACAGCGCCTCCAGCTCGCTCTCCATGCTAGCCGCCGCCGCCTCCTGCGCGGGGCCGGGAGCTCCGCGGCCGCCTCTGCGGACACGCCCCCGAGGGCCGAGCCTCCCCGACCCCTTTGCTCCATGGCTGCGCCCAGTGCACTCCTGCCCCAGAGCACTGAATATCTTTCATTCATTCATTCATTCATTCATTCATTCATTCATTCATTCATTCATTTATTGAGACACCCAGTACATACTTACTGAGCACCTAGTAGAGCAGGCTTTTGAGCTGAGGGTGAGTGGACATTAACGTACTCACAAACGTACCCGCTCAAGGTAAAATGATTTTGAACCCCGGAGCATATTTATTTATTTTTCAAAAAGATTTATCTATCTATCTATCTATCTATCTATCTATCTATCTATCTATCTATTTATTTAATGTGTATGAATGTTTTGCTTGCATGTATGTGCACCGGTACCAGCGTCTGATCCCTGGAACTGGAGTTGTGGATGGTTGTGAGCAACTATATGAGTGCTGGGAACTCAACCCAGGTCCTCGGCAAAAGCTGATGTTTATTTTGGGTGAGTCCTACAGGGCTTGGGGTTCGGGGCTGCTTTTCCTTGTTGCACGCGTTGGAACTGAGATGGAGCAGAAGAGTGGGTGAAACGGGGAGACGAAAGCGAAGCATGGCGTCCTAGCTTCATTTCTGTTCTGTGATAAAAGCACTCTAACCACAAACAACTTAGGGGAGGGAAGAAAAGGCTCATTTTAGCTCATAGTTCCTGGCTGCAGCCCATCGCTGCAGGGAAGCGACAGAGGCAGGAACTCCAGACTGCTAGCCACATCACACCCACAGTCAAGAGCAGAGAGAAATGAACGCTCTGCTTGCGCACAAGCACACCAAGGAATGGTGTCATCCACTTCAGGCTTCGTCTCCCCACATCAGTTAAGTCAATCAAGGTAATCCTGGCCACCCCCAGACTTGTTCACAGGCCAACCCGGCCTAGACAATCCGGCCTTGAGACTGATTTCCCAGGTGATTCTAAAGTGTGTTGACAACCAGCGTTAACTGGCACGCAGGGCATACCTCCTCTACCCAGCTCTCCTTTTCAACCTCCAACATTTCCTTCAAATGGATCAAGGCCACCGTTTCCACAACTACTTTGTAGCTAGAGTTTTCCTGCCTGGCCCACAGTCAGGACAAATCTCTCTCACCTGCCAGTCCCACAGCCGATCAGACCCAACCAAGTAAACACAGAGACTTCTATTGCTTACAAACTGTATGGCCGTGGCAGGCTTCTTGCTAATTGTCCTTATATCTTAAATTAATCCATTTCTATAAACCTATACCTTGCCACATGGCTCGTGGCTTACCGGCATCTTTACATGCTGCTTGTCCTGGCGGTGCCTGGCAGTGACTCCCTCTGTCTTCCTGTTCTTTTTTTTCTCTGTTAGTCCCGCCTATACTTCCTGCCTAGCCACTGGCCAATCAGTGTTTTATTAGCAACACATTTGCCATACAGAACATCCCACAGCACTACTTGTTGAATTCTGGGTACTGCCTGATGTAGTGTAGGGCTGTTGTTCCCCATGGACCAGAATCTAAAGCAGTGGTTCTCAACCTTTGGGTTGAGACCCCACTGGAGGTTGAATAACCCTTTCACAGTCCTAAGTCTCAGAAAACACAGATATTTACATTAGGATTCATAACAGTAGCAAAACTACAGTTATGAAGTAGCAATGAAAATGTTTTTATGGTTGGGGGTCACCACAGCATGAGGAACTGTATTAAAGGGTCTGCATTAGGAAGACTGAGAACCATTGACTTAGAGTTAGATGTGGGATGCTGGCGTGCTCTGATGTTGGGGCGCATGTGTAGGTGTGTTTGTGTGTATGTATCTATGTCTGTGTGTCTGTCTGTCTGAAAACCAGTTTAGAAGCAGGAACGCTTTTCCTACGATTCTCCTGGACCCTGGCAACTTTCTCCAAAAGAACATTCTGTGAAATGTTTTTCCTGCCTTGTGCAAATGCAGTTGCCCTGAGACACGTATGGCTATTATTGTGCACAGGAGAGGAGCTGGTGCAAATGACTTTTACATGCTATTTAACGTCACTTTAAATCCAAATAGCCTCATTGGCTTGTGTCTAACCTCTTTATTTTCCCTTCCATTCACTACATAGCAATTGGCCCAAAGGCTGTTGGTGTCAAGACATTTTAATGCCCATATAATTTTAATTCACCATATAACCCCAATCCTCTCTTTGAAATACCGTGTTCCCTACTTTTTATAACTATGCTCCCGAATCATGGTGGGTTTTGCATGTCCATAAAACGAATCTATCTTGGGTACATACTGCATGCACGAAGCAGTCAAAGGTGTCCAAGATGCAGCCCTTCCCCGAGTCTCATTGTCTAGTAGTTGTCTTAGCCAGTATTTGGAGGAAGGTAACATGTCTTCTCTTCCACTCCTCCTCCTCCTTCTTCTTCTTGGTTTTTTGAGACAGGGTTTCTCTGTAGCCCTGGCTGTCCCTACAAACTCACTTTGTAGAACAGGCTGGCCTTGAACTCAGAGATCTACCTGCCTCTACTTCCCATGCTGGGATTAAAGGCGTGTGCCACCACCACCTGGCTAAGGCAACATATATTTTTTTAAATCTAGTTCTCATTAATGGGACTCTTGCCTTTGCAGACTGACTCGTGAACTCCCCTCCTGGAAGGGTGCTGTGATGTTCAAAGCAAAGTTTGGGACCTGGGTGGGAAAGCTTCATGTTTAGAGATGAATGCAAGGTGGGGTTCCTTTGCCAGGTCAGTGATGAAGTCACCTCACTGTACAGATGGGCATCTCCAGTGTCCACTGCGCCTGGTGCTGGGGAGCGGTTGTGAATGAGCAAGCTCACCTCCACAGAGATGGCAACTAGTGGCAGAGACAATGAACAAGTAAACACACAGCAGACAGCTTCAGATGGCGGTCTGTATGGTGGGAAACAAATAATGTATCACTGACAAGAGGCCTGAGGCCCTGGTCCATTCTGAGTGCACGACTCTGACCATACCCCAGGAGCAAGGGGTAAGTGAATAAGGACCATGACAAATTAAGGTAGAAACAATAGAAACCCCACATGTCCTCCACCCAGGGCAATAAAAGGGATTAGGTTAAGTGAACACATCACACTCGCCCATCCCACCCCATTCCTATCTCTACCTCCACTGTGATACTTGGAGACAGAACAAAGCTGTGCCATCCAGGAAAGGTATACGGGAAGTGGCTAATAGAGAAGATCTCTTTTCCTAGGTTTTTGGGGACTTAGTTTATAGAACAGTGATTATTCTTTCATCATACAACCATAATGGCAGCTAAAGCTCCAGTCATCACATCTCCCTCTGAAGAGCCTGATGGTAGAACTGAAAAAAGAACCGAAATCAAACACTCCATTAAGAGAATAGGATGTTGGAGGAATAGCTCCAGGATAGAGTCTAGGATTACTCAACAGCAGCATGTGTGATGGTTAATCTTCATTGAAACTTGACTAGATTCCGAATCACCTAGGAGACACACCTCTGGGTGTGTCTGTGAGGCTGTGTCCAGAGAGATTTAAGTGAGTAAAAGCTTATCCTGAATGTGGGTGGAAACCACACACACACACACACACACACACACACACACACACACAGCCCCCAGACTGAATAAAAAGAAAAGGAGAAAGAAAGAAGAAAGGGACCTGAGCCCCCAGGAATCATTTCTTTGCTTCCTCCCTGGAAGCAAGTGACCAGATGCCCTGGGCTCCTGCCACCAGGCATAAGGGACCACACCCCCAACCTGTGATCCAGAGTAAGTCTGTTCTTCCTTAAGCTGCTTTTGTCTGGCAGTTAGTCACAGCAGCTGGAAAAACACCAGGCATGGAAAATTGCCTCTGAAAAGGGCTGTTTCTGTGATGAACCTGACCATGTGATTTGTAGATATTTGGGACTGATTTTTGGAAGGGATGTGGAAGAGTTTAGGACTGTGTGCCAGAGAAGCACCAAATGCTCTGAGGAGAACTCCATGAGGGTAGACAGTAAAGACTGTACTCAAGAGGGACAGTAACTCTGTCAGGAGACAGATTAGGGGCTAATCATGTGCTATTCTGTGAAAGAATATGACCACCTTCTGCCCATGCCCTGAGAACTTGTGTGAGGCTGAATTCAAAAGTAACGGACTAATTTGTTGCACAGGGGCTTTTTAACACAATGTAGCATTCAGTGCCATAGTTACTGATCACTATTCTTATCCAGGTTTACAGCAGAAAGAGGAGAAAGTGGGGAAGGGGTATGAAAAGTGTGCCATTTAGTGAGGAGAATAATGTGCATGAGTTTAAAAGCTGCAGATGAGAAGGGTGCAGAGGCAGCAGCTCAAGTATGGAATCGTCAGCGAGTTTAGCACGGTCAGAAGAAACCTTGCCCTTCACACTGAGATGATAGGAAAGATACCTTGATCTTGCCTATCAAAGATACTGAATGTGGGCTGGAGAGATGGCTCAGTAGTTAAGAGCACTGGCGATTCTTTCAGAGGTCTTGAGTTCAATTCTCAGCACCCACCTGCAACTCATAACCTAACTATAGTCCCATGGGATCCAATGCCCTCTTCTGGTTGCAGACATACATAGGGATATGAACAAAATTTTTTGTAATCTTTTTTTTTTTTTTGGTATGAGTTCTCTGTCTGCATGTATGCCTGCATGCCAGAGAACATTAGATCCCATTACAGATGGTTGTGAGCCACCATGTGGTTGCTGGGAATTGAACTCAGGACCTCTGAAAGAGCAGCCAGTGCTCTTAACCACTGAACCATCTCTCCAGGCCCCTAAAGAAATCTTTTAAAAAAGTTTCTAACTTGTGAAAATGCAAACTCATTTGACAGGAAGGAGACTGAACTTAAAACGCAACTACAGGGATTCCGTGCTTGGTGATAACCTCCTATGACTGGCTACCATTCTCTGCCAAGGTGCCCGGGGGCACTACAGCTGTGGTAAAGGGGGACAGACGATCTCTCACTGCGGCATCAAGACCTTGGCATAGTCATCCACATGGCGCTTGTTTTACAGGCCTGGAAAAAAAAAATGCAAGAGTTACATAATGGAGGCTTACATCAAAGTTCCAGAAAGGCATGAGACCAGGCAATGTGTGGCAGGGTCACATTCCCTGCAAGGAGACTCCTGAGAAATCATTTCATAAAACTGTGAAGGTGAAGCCTTAGTTGCAAGGGGAAACCCATTTTGGAGATGCCAGGACTGTGGGATGAGTGGAACAGGCCCAAGGGAGGCTGTGTGTGCTGCAGTCCACAGAGGGGAGAGCGGTGCTACCTACGACTGTGGGCGCCTCAGTGACGTCACAAAGGGCTCCACATTCAGGACCTGGAGCTGAAGAACACGGTGTTTTCCCTAGTGGGTTTCCTTCAAGCTTCGCCCGTTTTTTCTTTGCTGTGCCCCCATTTCTCTTTTTTTGGAGTGGGGATGTTCATTTTGTGTCATTGTATATTGGAGGTATATAATTCGTATTTTTTATTTTACAAGGACTCAGTTAAGAGATTGTGTGAATCTTGGAAGAAACTTTGCACTTAAACTTTTGAATAATCTGGAACTGTCAAAACTATGGGGAGTTTAAAAATGGGAATGGATGCACTTTGCATTATAAGATTGCCATGTGTCTACAAAGCCTGTGGGCTGTTATGATTTTAAAATGATATGTTTGGGTTGGAAAGGTGGTTTAGAGGGCACAGGCCTTGCTTGCAGGCCTGAAGACCTGAGTTTGATCTTTAGATCACACAAGGTGGCAGGAGACACCTAAGAGTTACTCTCTGACCTCCACATGCATGTGGTGGCATGTATGCACCTGCATGTACATGCTTGTACCTGCCTATTTTATACATGCTTGCACCTACACTCTCATGTGTGTGCACGCGCGTGTGCGTGCACACACACACACACACACACACACGCACACAATAAATAAATAACATTAACAAAGTAATGTGTTTAGGCATAAAATTGGCCAGGGATAGCCTTGTAATGATTTATTTGTTGTCAACTGATCACCTGGGAGGCACATCTGGGCATGTCTATGAGTGTGTTTCCAGATTTAATAGATAAAAGACCCACCCGGAATGTGAGTGGCACCATCCTATTGACTGGGGTCCTATACAGAGTGAAAAAGTAAAAAGTGAGCTGAGTACTGTCAGTTACTTCTCTCTACTTCAAAGAAAAATTCTTCTATAAACTTTACTATAAAAAAAAAAAAACTTGCAACTAAAAAAAAAAAAAAAAGTCACATGCAGAAATGAACCAGACCCAAAGTCTCTACATCTTAATGAACTTCTATACAATGAACTATACAATACAACTTCTATACAGCCGTTCTGAATCTGTGGAACTTCACATTGGGGTTTGCACTTTCTGTGTTTGGAATCTGGAGACAATGTGGCCAGCTGTCTCCCGCCCCTGCTGTCCCCTTTCTTGCTACCACACTTCCCTATTACAATGGGCCATCCTCTCAACCCACGAGCCAGAACAAGCCCTTTAATCTTTAGGTGGCTTTTGTCAGTGCAACCAAAAAAAAAAAAAAAAAATTTGAGTGTGCTGGCCAGAATTTTCGTCAACCTGACACACTCTAGGGTCTTCTGGGAAAAGGAACTTCAGTTAAGTAAATGTTTCTATCAGATTGGCCTGTAGACAAGTCTCTGGGGGTATTTTCTTGATTAATGATTAATACGGGAGGGTCCAGCTCACTGTGGGTGGTGCCACCGTGGGCAGATGGGGTTGTCATAAGAGGGCAGGATGAGCAAGCCATAAAGAGCAAGCCAGTAAACAGCACTTCTCCATGGCCTCTGCTTTTCAATTCCTGCCTCCAGGTTCCTGCCTTGTGTTCCTTCCCTGACCTCCTCTCGAGGATGGAGTGTAATCTGCAAAAGAAAATCAGTTCTTTTCCCTGCAGGTTGCTTTTGGTCACGGTGTTTATTATAGCAGTAGAAACCTAGTTAGGACGTACAGCAAGCACAAGGGATGAAATCACTTGTTAAAACTCTGCGGTGCCATGCCAGCGAGACACGGCCCTTTGGCTCTTTCTCCTGGCCCTTGTTCTTTTCATGAGCTAGAATCCCTAATCCATGCAAGGAGGAGAAGGGAGTGCCAGACCTCTTTGTTGTGGCTTCTCACCTCATTCCTGGCTTGTACCCTGCTCTGTCTATCAGTGCCATGCATAGGGGTGGGGCTAGAGGTAGGTAGTGATTTCCACCAGACACCAGACCAGAGCACAAGCCTAAGGTGATAACTTGGTCCTGGTTCCCTTTCTCTTTCTTTCTTTCTTTCTTTGCCTTGAGGTGGAGGCCATGTGGGTGTTTCTCCTGTTTTTACATTAGCTTCTTAGCATTCTTATTAACCTCCCTCTTCCTCTGTAGCACAATTGGGGTTGTGTACATAGAAGGGTCTTGCCTTTCAAGGACACTACCACCTTGAAAGTGGGCACAAGCTGAGAGAATGGCAGGGCCAGGCTGAGTCAGGTGAACAGAAAGGGAGTTGACCCCACTAGGTCACCTCTTTAAGGAGTACAGCTGGGCCTCCTGAACTATCTATCTCCTCTTGGGCTCTCAATCTCCAGGTAACAAATTCCAAACTTTCCAGAGATGGGATGCAAGGTAGACCAGATAGAGGAGAGAATGTTAAACAAAGGTTGGAGTCCAGGGCCAGTGAGTTTATCTTTACCTGTGCTATTTACACAGCAAAGGTTCTGGTATGAAATTAACAGGAAATTACAAAGACCTTAAAAACAAAAACCAGGCAGGATGCCAAGAATCTTTCCTCTTCCTGGTCATCCACACCCTAGGAAGCAACAGGAACCAAAGGGAGCTCCTCTTTCTGGCGTTCAGTGGCTGTAACTGGAGATTGGGATTTCTGAAACCGTTTGCCCTTGCTGTCCACTTCAGCAGGATTTAAGTGGGGATCAGGTGTGACAAGGGAGGGCCAGTTTGGAAAACAAAGGGCACAATTTCGACCCCTTTGCTTGGGGCCTCCTTCCTCTGCACTGTTTCCCCTCTTTCTGTCTGTTTTCACTTTCGCAGTTTTTCTTTTTCCACCATTCCCTCTTTCTCCCTGCTTTTCTCTCTCCGGGCTGTCTCTTCTTGCCTGACTATTGTTTTACGGGGCCGTGCACTAGTAGGCGGGAGTGAGAGACGGGAGCTTCCTGAGACTGAGGAGTAGCGATTAGAGAAACCACAGGACCCGTAGAAGAATAAGTCTGGTAGAAGTACAGACTGGAAACATTCTGACAGGGATTGTGGGCACTCATTGGCTAGCCCACGGCAGGCTGTGTTCTGGCTGCTGGATGGCCAGACAGGGCACCACTATTGGAAGAGTTCACTTCTTCATCTGCTTGGCAAGGGTTGGTTTCAATCTGGCACAGGAAAACATATTTCCATGCCAGCTGGCATTCATATGGAGGTAATCATCTCAGTTTTACTTGATGAAGGTGTGTTAAAAAGACCGGAGGAGGGGTTGGAGAGATGGCTTAGCGTTAAAAGCACTGGCTGTTCTTCAGAAGACTTGGGTTTCATTCCCAGGTCTCACATGGCAGCCCATAACTATCTATAACTCCAGTTCTAGGGAGAATCGAATGCTTCCTTCTGACTTCTGCAGGTACCAGACATGCATATAGTGTATAGACATACGTGCAGGCAAAACATTCATCTGCATGAAACAAAACAAAAACCTGAAACATAAAAAAATAAATAAACAAAAGAAAACATAGAATGCTATGAGACGGAGCTCTGGCACACGGCAGCCCCTGCTGTGTTCGTGATGGGCCCAGGAGTACTTGACAGTACTTAACAGTACCTAACTTCAGGAGGAAGTGCAGACAGGCCCTGGAGTGTGCCTGCACTGACTGAGAGAGCTAGCTAGAGGGGACAATCCTGTATGCAGAGACACTCAGCATGCAAGGACACAAGTGCTGATACACAGAGAGTGTATCAGCACTTGCCACCCTGGTGTCCTGCCCACAGTCCCAATGTGGCTTCATGGGAGTCTGTCATTATCTGACTCTCCAGCAATGGATACAGCCGACTTGTTAGTTAGTATCATGGTGGTTTCAAAGCCACTGGATTTGGGTCTCTCTCTCTCTCTCTCTCTCTCCTCTTTTGGTTTTTCAAGACAGGGTTTCTCTGTGAAGCTCTGACTGTCCTGGAACTCACTATGTAGTCCGGGTTAGCCTTGAACTCACAAAGATCTACCTACCTCTGCTTCCTGAGTGCTGGGATTAAAGGCATGAACCACCAAGCCCAGTGATTTGGGTCTCTTTTGAAATTTCGTTGGCTTGATCAAGCAGGAGGTTGAGCCTAAGTTTCTATGGTCCAAATTTCCTGGGGAAATGTGCTGGTTACCAATGTGATCAGGAAGCAACCATGGTCTTTATTGTGTGGATTGATTCTTCCTTATTTGGATGGCTGTCTTAAGTATGTACCCCCAAGGGTTCACATGTTGGGAGCTTGGTCCCCACTGTGGTGGCAAGGTTACTGGGGTTCTCTTGCAGTATTCTCATGGAAATCCCAAACAGGATAAGAGTAACTCCGTAACTTGGTAGCCCTGCACCTCTGAGCAGCAGACACTTTGAGCTGGGTTTTCAAAGCCAGTGGCTTCCATCTCTAACCCTAGAGAAGCAGACACAAGCCAGTGATTTACACCCTAGGCTCTCAAAGGCAGAGGCACGCTGCCTTGAGCCTTGAGTGCTAGGAAGCCAGTGTCCAGTGTGTAGTGTTACAGCCCTGAGCTTGGCCTGCTAAGGCTCTCGGCTCTTAGCTCCTCTAGGTGACTCAGCAGCTTTCTAGAACTCTTCAGCCCCTCATGCGTGCAGCTCCAACCTCTTGCCTTCCGTCGGCTCCATTCTCTTCGGCCCTGCACTCAGTTTCTCTCTGGAATGCTCTTTCTGTCCAGATGCTGCTGAGTTGTCTGGGGCTAGTCTGGGGCTAGACACTCTGGAAATTGCCCATTCTGTGGAGACAATTGAGTCTACCCTAAGAAAAGACCAGAGGAGACAATGGGCTTTATTGGATCCTGTGTTTACTGCACAGGGGAGACTATGGGAGGGAAGTCTCCTGCACAACCACCCTAAAGTTGAGAAGAGCATTGTTCAAATAAACAGACCTTCTCCCTGCTAACTACTCACACAAAACAGACACATAGAAAAGTCCGAGGTATGAGTAGTGAATAGCAGTGAACTAAATGCTGTGTAAGAAGCACAGAATGTCAGACTGAATTAGAAAAAAATGCAGTGCATCCACCAAGGTAGACCATAGGCTGGGCCGTGAAACAAGTCTCGGTGAACTTCAAAGGACTGACTGATATTCATCCCCCCTGCTCCCGGACTGCAGCTGTAACTGACCAGCTGCTTCAGGCTCTTGCCGCCACGATGGACTGTGCTCTTCAACTGTGAGCCAGAATAAACCTTCCTACCTTAAAAAACAAAACCAAACTTTGAAGGATTCACTACACACATGATGTGAGGCATTAAATCAGTAATCAATCATAGAAATAGTAAGTTGTAATCAATCTTGGTAGGATATCTAGAAATTCCTAGAATTTATGAGAATTGAGCAATATACTTTGAATCGACCCATGGAACAGTCTTAAAAAAATCATAATTGATGTTGAAAAATATTCTTAATTGAAAAAAGGTGAAAACAGGGAGCTAGGGAGATTGCTTAGTGGTTAAGAGCACTTAGCGCTCTTGCAGAGGACCAGGGTTTGGTTCCCAGAACCCACATGGTGGCTCACAATGATCGAACTCCAGTTCCAGGGGATCTGATGCCCTAAGGGCACCTCCTTGGACACCAGGCACTTATATGGTGCACAGACATACGCACAGGCCAAACATCCACACACATAAAATAAAACAAATCTAAAATGAAATGAAAACAAAATACCAAAAGTTGTGAGATGCAACCAGATTAATAAGTAAAAGTTTTTTTTTTTTTTTTAACAGCTATGGACTAATGGCTATAATGAGCCTCCTCGGCCCTCACTCAGCCTTTTTGAGTGAGGGAATTCTGCAGTTTTTCTGTCTCTGTCCCACCACGATTTTTCCTTTGTGTGCAGGGAAGACAATCTGTCTTTGTAGTTCACAGATCTCTGCAAACAGTAATAGCTCTTGAAATATTTCACCTGGATCACCCTTCGATCTGACTTTGATGGTGACCCTTAGGACCTCAAACCCGAGTCTGACTCTGGAAGTCAGGTTTTGCTTTAGGGGTGACTCATTTTACAAGCAGATATGAATCATGGAGAGAGTCAGAAAGCAGATTGTGATAGATTATTGAGCTGGCCCTCAGGGGAGCCACACCTCCTGGTATTAAAATTCTTATGTAGTTTCAAATGGACTCAGGCCATGGCCAACAGGACATTAGCCAAAATAAGGCAAGCCAACTTGAAACAGGGATGAATATTGGGGTTCGTCCAGTTGAAACACTTGGAATTCAGCTGCTGCTGTAAAGAGGCACCAGATGACTGACCAATGCAGACACAGAAACCATGGGCCTGAGACTCGTCCTGGGTTCTCGTTTCTTCCCAACTCTCCACCAAAAACTGTATGAAGAGCCTCAGCTGTACTGTATGGCGCAGAGGAAAGCCTGGGGGATAACACACTGTTGTTTTAAGTTGCTAACTTTGACTTTTGTGTGGCTGCAGGTAACTGAAACACAAGCAGCTTTGGAGCTAGAGTTAGGTCTCAAACTCGGGACAAATGGCTAACTGACATCCTATTGAACACATCAAAGTGGACTCTGGCCTGCCAGTCAGTCTCAGCATAGCCAGTACCTGTTACAGAGTCCTGTCCTGAGCACTTCTCACCTGGCCCCCTACCCTAAACTCTCCAGCCCAGGGGCTGGGCTTCCCCTTCCCCCAGCCTCTGATTCCTATATAACCCAGCCATTTTGGCTATAAGCCCCTCTTGGTCTCTTGGTCTCTGGATTCCCAGGTATTCTCTTTGCTCCCTCTCTCTTCTCTTCTCTCTTGATCTCCACCCCCAGCCCCCACTCATGGCCTGGTTCAGTCTGGACCCTTCCAGTTGCCTCTGGCTGTGCTCACTCATATCTACGATAAACCTCCTCCTCAACCAGTACCTAGGAGCTGCCATACCCTTAGTTGGTTTGTTTTCCATTCAGCTGGGATGGCCTTCCAGAATTATACCCAAATAAGGCTTGGATCCAGGCTTTTCTTAGCCACATATGGACTTGCCATTCAACCTACATTACCTCCTGGGAACGTGGTATGATTCTGGGTGAGGCAGCTTTCTTTAGTTAAAACAATACTCAGAGAGAGGTACTGGTATAAATGGCCAGCAGTGAATACACCAGAGTCCCAGGTAGTCAACTCATCTGTGGGCAGTACACTACCGTATCCACTTCAGTCATATTTCTGTAGACTTCCATGTTTTCACAGAATACAGGAAGGGCAGTTTACTTGCTGTCCAGACAAATTTCTATCAAAAATGTGCTTGGCTTAAAGTGAGGAGTAAAGAATTAGATTAAAGACACAAGACGGGTGGGTCCGTCCAGTCAGGATTTCTGATTTGATGTGAACACTCTTTTATCACGGTTGACGGTCATAGATTTTCCAACCTCAGAAGGCTATCTGAACGATAGCGAAGGTGTGAGGTAGCGTGTTGGGGGAGCGGGGGGGGGGGGGGACAGGGGACGGACAGACGACGGGACCTAGAATGTGTGTGTGTGTGTGTGTGTGAGCAACCTTGGACAAAGGACAAGAAACTTCTCTAGAAATCAGAGGAGAACAGCATTGAGAAGGATCTTTTCCAAGATGTCTACTGGAGGATGCCCATTACAGTGCTCTTTATAAAAAGTGAAACACTGGAGAAGCTTCTAGATCCCTTGAAAGAGAATGTTTCAAAAGGGGAAAAAATACTGAGAATTGACACATGTTGAAGCCCTCAATATTCCATAGCTGTCTATTAAAATAACTAGATTTTTATTCTAATGTCCTCCTTCCCTCACGCAGCCTACTTGATCCAAGGGTAATAATTCCAACCTTAACTCACAAGTGGGCCGTGAGTGGTGTAAGCCAATTGAGTAATTGCAGTTCCCTGGTCCCAGTCATGGGTGTTCATGTGACCTAAGTTGATCCAGGAAGATTGAACCATAGGACTTTTGCTTGGGATGCTAGGAGATCGACAGGCTCATGAACATGCTCTCTGGGTGGGGACAAAGATCTATTGTAGCCTTAGGTACTATTGGCAGCTGTTGGAGCTCAGAAAACAATACTCCAAAGTATGGTGCTTTGAGTGAATCCAAGAAGCCTGGACGGTCTCAGCAGCTCAGTACCTCTGACTTGCTGCCAGTCTCCTGTTGCCCCTCCCTCCCAAAGAGTCAGAAAAACCAGAATTCTTCCTCAAGCTGGGACATAGGAACAAGAACCTTTCCCTAAACCATAAAAATCTACACGTCAGGGAACTTTCTCCCTTGAGGGCTAGCTATCATTCCAGATGCTTCTGCCCCGTAGCCAGGAGGAAAGAATGCTACACCCAGGCCAACAAGAATCTGAGAAGACAGGCCCCGCTGGGTTTCACCTGCAATCTGTCAATTTACATTCTTCAGTCACATGTCGATGTGGGTGTCCACGCTTTATCAAACCGAGGTCTGGAAATGGTTTTCTCTGAAGCTTGGCTCTTTATTTATTTGGTTTTTGTTTGTTTGTTTGTTTTGTTTTGTTTTTGTTTTTTGAGACAGGATTTCTCAGTGTAGCCCTGGCTGTCCTGGAACTCGCTCTGTAGACCAGGCTGGCTCCAAATTCATAGAGATCCACCTGCCTCTGCCTCCCGAGTGCTGGGATTAAAAGTGTGCGCCACCACTGCCCAGCTTCATTTATCTTTTTGTTCATTTATTTTTTTGAGACAGGGTCTCACTGTGTAGCTTTGGGACTCTTTTATGTGGACCAGGCTAGCCTCAAACTCATAGAGATCTGCCTGCCTCTGCTTCCTGAATGGTGGGATTAAAGCTGTGCTTCATTAGACCTAGAGGTCTTCAGTACTGAAGGGCTTGAGTGTCAAATAAAACCAACTCAGTAAATGCACTATGCTTTTGTTAACCTGTCTTTCATTGTAGGAGGGCAGGCCGTTATGATGGTTGAGGAAGAGATCACATCTTTTTGTTCCAACACAACCATCATAACCACAGGGGGAAACTAATACCACATAAGGTAAAAGGGGAGTGAGGAAAGAAAGGAGTCTGTGGATAAAATCTTCCTCAAAGCCTGCTACTTATGGATTATACAGTTACACAAGCCACTAGATTCCCCTTGTTGTCAAAGGCAGATGGACCTGGTTTCCTCTCCTTTATTTGTGACTGTAACTGACATCATAGACAGAATTCACCGAGTGGTATGGTGAGCCAGATACTAATGTAAGCCGGGCCGGTTTATGCTTGATCCTTTGCAAACCAGGCATACGCTGGAACATCAGGCAGCCATGAGAAATTGGCTGGGTTTGGTGACAGTCACCTGTTATCCCAGTACTACTGGAGGTGCTGAGGCAGGAGGATCATGAGTTCTAGGCCATCTAGCTACATCCTGGGCATGTTGGTACACATCCAAAACCCAGGAGGCAGAGGCAGGAGGATCACTGTGGGTTTGAGGCTATCACGATCTACACAAAGTCTTCCAGGCTAGCCAGGGCTACACAGTGAGACCCTGTTAAAAATAAAACAAAGTAAAAACCAACTCCCCAGCCCCCCGCCCCCCCTCAAACAAAGACATTTCGTGGAAAGATTCTCTTGGAAAGTGGAAAAAGCAGGTACAAATCTTTAGTGTAAAATTCTACAGAATCCAGAAGAAAACCACCCAAGTGGTTGTTTGGTGGGGGGTGGGGAGCTATGGAGAGGGAAGAAAGAGCCTGGGCTCTTCAGTTATCTCAGTCCCAGGGACTCCTATCTGATGCCTGAGAGGAGAGAACACCTTACCCTCAGGAAGAGCCTGTGGGGAACAAGGGACCCTGGGATACTGGGTTGGGGGCTGGGTCAGGAGCACCAGAGGAGGGTAGGGAGCTCCGTCATCCAGCCTCATGCTTCTTGACAGTCATCTTCAGAATCTGCGGTAGGAGGCTTACCTAGAGCCTTCGGGTTACTGGGGTGGAGGGAACTATTGGCTCATTTAGTGGCTTATCCAGTTTTCTGGATTTGAGCTGTGGATCAGCAACAGCTCTGTCGGGTTGAGTCTCTCATCACCCATGATTAATGTGGGGCCCAAACAAAAGGACAGAAGTGGCAAGGGTTGCTGCGGGCCGCAGGGATATATCATAAGAACTCAGCTGGTTATGGCAAAGTCACTACCTGGAGGAATCAGGGAATTCCTCCAGAGGAAGCCAAATCCCAAGGAGTTTTTGGTGGTACTTGGCTTGTTATATATCAGCTGTATTCTGTTATGAAAATCATGTGTGCCTTCATAGTTTTTGCTATTGACTTTTCCCTAAGAAGGGCTAACAGTGTGGACTGATCACTCTCTGGACATACACATTCCAGGTATTTGGAGAACAGCCTCAGGAAAGGCTTTCTCTGGAATCAGATATCTCCCTCAGCCACTTTCAAGGACTACAGGAAACACCACCCAGATGGGTGCCCAACTTCCAAGGACTAACAGTGATAGCAGCCCACAAGCAAGTCTCCTGACTTACGGTAAATTCCACAAGGAGACACCTCCTTGCGGTGGACGTTAAGTAATAGCTTTACACAATTTAGCTCGGACCCTCCCTTTATAGACCGGGACTTCCAGGGCACGGGATGGAGAAGAGAAAAGAGAATGGAAGAACTAGATGGGTAAGAACTTGAGAGGAACAAACTGAGATGGGGAAGAACTAGATTGAAGGGCTAGAAGAGAGGACTAGAGGAACGAGATGGAAGATGAGGAAGAGCCAGATGGGGAAGAACAAGATGAGGAAGAGCCAGATGAGAGAGAAGGAGATGGGAGAGGAGCTGATAGGGGAAAGAACAAGATGGATGAGAACCTAGAAGGGACAGAACTAGATGAAGGAATTAAGATAGAACCTAGAGGGGACAGTAGATAAATACAGAGAGAAATCAGGCAAGAAAGGAGCTAGACATGAGAACAGAATAGAAGCTGTGCAGAGAGAGAACTATCACAGAATAATAAAGTGTATGAACTAAGGAGTTTTGTGTACGTAGATTCATTTCTTTTCATCGAAGATTAATTATCAGCTGGTTGTAGATTCTTCCCGGACCCTGGGAGGGGACTATTGAGGGGCTGGACCCCTGTAGTCCCCGATAAAGGGTCAGGATGGGCAGCTCTGCAAAAACGTAGGAGACCCGGCACCTGCAGATCCCCAAAAGGGTGAGCCTCCTGCTCGGTTGCCAGCCCCAAGTTCTGCTCCCTGCAAATGGAAACATTAGTTCTTCAGGAGCCTCCGGCCTCGGGAAGCCTGGCCTGCTTAGCGGCTCTCGTCAGGAATATGCAACATTGGTGTTTGAAAAGAAGGATCCGCTTCTGAGCAATTTGCATTTCCAGCAAGCTTTCAATAGCCGGCTGTGAATGAGATCTTTCTGTGTTTGTGAACAGTGCAGGGGGGCAAGATGAGAAAGCATCCACACTTCTCCCCCCCAGCAGCTCCAGGCTGGGGAGGCAAGAAGCTGCCTTTGCCAAGAGCAGAGGATGCTGGGATGTGTGTGTGAGTCATTTCTCCCCGGAGGTTTCCAGGGAGCTGAGCTGTGAGAAGCAAAATCGCAGCCAAGGCCCAGGAGGGCTTCTTTTCCCAGCTTTGAGCGTCCTCTTGCTCAAGGATGTGTCTTTGTATAGCGGGCTGAGCGCCTTGGTGGGTGGGGCCCGGCTGCTCCAGTTTGAACGGGGTTCACCTCCCTCTTCGTAAGGGTTTCCTTTTTATCCCTTTTGCCTTAGTTAGGAGTCACCTGTGTAGTTTATTGAACTGATCCCCACCTCATCTTTGTTCTCAAGAGGCAGAAACAGCCTGGAGAAGGAAGACATTTAACACCTGACCCCAAGCGTTCACCAGAGGCTTTGGCCCCAGTACAAGAGCCCATGGTAGGTCCCTGAGCCACGGCAGGCAGCGCCTCTTGGAGATCACTGTGAGAAAGACACTGAAAGGTGTTCAGCTCGCATCTGTTCTTATTCATGACTCCTCTCCTAGGACACAGGCCCTCCCTCTGTAGTTTGTGGTCAGCCTGTTGGAGTGACCCCCAGCAAGGACAAAGACAGCGTGTCAGAGGGTCCCCAGCACCGCTATCCTAGCTCTTGCTTCAGATACACTGTGTGCACTTGGAGGTCACAGAGCTGAGGAGTCCAGATGTGCAGTTTTGACACCCCCCCACCAGAATGCATTTCAAAGTCATTGGCATGCATGGACTATCACTACAGAGGATTTTATTCTAGGATCAGTTGTCTAACCCCTAGACCAGTGGTTCTCAACCTTCCTAATGCTGCGGCCCTTTAGTACAGTTCAGTTCCTCATGTTGTGGTGACTCCCAACCAAAAATTATTTCGTTGCTACTTTGTAACTGTAATTTTGCTAGTTATGAATCATAATGTAAATATTTGAGATGCAGGACATCTGATATGTGACCCCTGTGAAAGAGCTGTTGGAACCCCCGAAGGGGTCTTGACACACAGGTTGAGAACTATTTGGCTTTTGGTTCTAGGGCCCAGACCAAGAAAATGGCTTTATTTTGTCTGGGGGTGTAGTTGACAGTATGTTAGAAGGTACTGAGTGCTGTTGGGAGATCAGCGTGGTCTGTGTTGTGCCAATGATTGAAGCCAGGGTTTTGCCGTCCCTTGCTAAGCCGCCTGACCAGCCTTTTACCTCTCTCTAACACCGGCCTCCGAGGGTGCCACCCAGAGATCAGCGGATATTTCTCATCAGCAATGACAGAAAAACTTGAGAATATACAAAAATAGTGTAGGGAATATCTTAGTCTATCTGCACTGCTGTCTCAAAAATACCTGTGTGGTATAATGTGTGCATTTTAAATTTATGTTTACCACTTTTAGCTTTCCCTGCCTAGTGCAGGCCATAAAGCTAGAATTTCTCTTCCCCCAGGTCGGCTGTAGAAACTCCAGTCTTCTTCTAGCCATCTTGCAGTTGACTGTAAAGAAATTCTGTGATCTACCAGAGGTCACAACAGCCTCCCCATTACCCTAGAGGGAGAAACTCTGCCCAGAGATGCTGAGAGGAATCCTAACAGGCCCTGTTCTGTCTGTTCCCCCACCCATTCCGTCTGTCATCACTGGAACAATCTCTTGTTGTCCAATCACGTCTCTGCACTGGTGTCTGTGCTTGTATCATGCCTAGGCAATAAAGTCTCCACAGACAAGGCTGGGGCGATCCTGCATAGCTGTTCACAGAGGATGGTGCATGAGAGGACAGGGAAGTTCCTTGCTCCATCCCCATACCCTACCCTTGGAGATTTTTTTGTTTGTTTTTAAGACAGGGTTTCTCTGTGCAACAGTCCTGGCTGCCCTGGAACTCACTCTGTAGACCAGGCTGGCTTCAAACTCAGAGATCCACCTGCCTCTGCCTCCCGTGTGCTGGGATTAAAGGTGTACACCACCACCGCCTGGCCTCTGTAGCTAATAAACATGTTTCCTTGGGTCCCTAGAGGGTCATTCTAGCAAACCCGAATACAAGGAGAGCTTGGGGAACTTTGATTTATGCCAGTGGGTCAGAAGCACAGAGTCTGGGTCTAGAACCTGCTGGAAGGGGGCAGTCTTGAGATCTGAGCCCTCAACTTGTTAGGCTCTATCTCCAGGCAGGTTGTATCAGACCTGGATTGGAAAGACCCAAGGATGTTGACCACAGTTGCTTGCTGGTGTGGAGAAGTCTCCTCTCCTCCTGAGGTCACAGAGGTTTTCAGGAGTCTTCAGTGTTGTAAGGCATGCGAGCAGAGGAGAAATTTTTGGGGGGGCACAATTGAGCTTGAGACAGGGTCTCCTGTGGCCCAGGCTGGTCTTGAGTTTGCTATGCCATGGAGGATGATCTTGAATTTCTAATCCTTCCGCCTCTACCTAGAGAGTGCTGGGATTGCAGGTCTATGTTGTGCCAATGATTGAAGCCAGGGCTTTGTACATACTAGGCAAACACTCCTACAACTGAGCTACATCCTCAGCCCCGGGACCTTTTGCTTTTGTTTTATTTTCTTTCTTCCTTCCTTCCTTTCTTCCTTCCTTCCTTCCTTTTTCTTTTCTTTCTTTCTTTCTTTTTTTTTTTTTTTGAGACAGGGTTTCTCTGTGTAGTTTTGGTGCCTGTCCTGGATCTCGCTCTGTAGACCAGGCTGGCCTCGAACTCACAGAGATCCGCCTGGCTTTGCCTCCCAAGTGCGGGGATTAAAGGCGTGTGCCACCACCACCTGGTACTTTTGTTTTAATAAAGGTACTAAACTCATTTATGAGGGCACCACCTGCATGACCTAATCATGTTCCAAAGGCCCCACCTTCTAATACTGACATATTAGGGATTGGCTTAGGTTTTAACATATAGATTTTGAAGGTTGGGGATGAAAAAATTCATATCTAATGTGGAGGGAAAAATCCTTTTTCAATTACCCATGTTAGGTTTGTTTACAGTGCCCTCCAAATTAGACTGACAAAAGGCAGATTAACAAGAAAAAAACAAGTTATTAACGAGGCACGCACGAGGGCATTCAGAGAAATAACAAAAGGAAGGACCTAGAGAGCATCTTCACAACGACTTTTGTAGGGAAGTTGTGAAAGGTCTGAGTGTGTATGGTGGTCAACTGTGGAAGGGTATGAATGTGGGGTCACTAGTGGCAAATGAGGCAAGCTTTGTGTGGGGTGGTTTTCCTGTAATCTGTCTCCAGGGACAAGACTGTTTACCCTTCCTGGGGTGAGGTCATCTCATTGTAACAGCAGAAATTGTGCTCTGTTTTCAGGTAAATCAGAGAGGTCAAAGAGCTATTTCTCAATGGCTTTCTGCTTAAACTAATCCTTCTGCAGAGTGCCATGCCATGAACCCCTAAGTAAAAATGACCCCTCACCTGGTTCCCACAACAATCACCCATTTCAACTTCCTCTGAATTTTTACCATCTAGTGTTCTATTTATACCATATATAACATATATTATATATGTGTAATATATATATATATATATAGAATATATACTATATATATATGACTGTTTTAACCCTGACTATAAAACCACTTTCACAGCTAACTAGTTACTGTCAATTCCTTAATAACAGATCTGGACAGTGGGTCAGTAAAAAGTTTTTTGTTGGTCCAGAGGGGTATCACGCACTGGCTCACTAAATGGCTAGGCAGTGTGGAGCCTCCAGAACGCTCACAGTTCTGATGGAGGAGTCTCAGATGGTACAAACACTTCAGAAAATTCCTCACCAAATGAGTTAAACATATGCCCACCTTAGAACCCAGCAATTTCTTTTCTAGGGCTTTAAAAACTTTGCTTTTATTAAAAAAATTACACAAGCATATTAGCTTTATTTATGAACCTTACCTGAAAATAACCCTTTATCAGTAGCAGATGAATGGAGACACACATAGAAATAAAAAGAGAAATATTGCTACATATAGGACTGAAGTATAAATTCAAAACATTGTGTTGAATAAAAGCAGCCAGACAAAAGAACACATGATGGTTGAGTCCGTTTACTTTGGTTCCTAGAACACGTATGTGGTCAGCATGGTCCCATCAGTCAGTGCCTCAGGGACAGGGTAATGGGTAGTTACTAGAGAGGCGCTGTGGGCAGAGTCTTAGAGATGGGGAAGGAGATGAGGAGGTTTGAGGACAGCAGGTGATGCATGGAGAAGATAAGGTGGTTTGAGCCCTGGCCACTCACAGTCCCACCTGGAGTCTGTGGTCAGGTATTTAAAGTAAGTCTGGGACTAGAGATGCATCTCAGCTGCTAAAGTGGTTGTCTAGAATGCACAAGGCCCTGGGTTTGATCCCTAGTACAGCATAAACTGTGCATGGTGATGTATGCCTGTAATTCTAGCACGTGTGATGTGGAGGCAGGATCAGTTCAAGGTCTTCTCAGGGAATTTGTTCTCCTCCTACATAGGGAATCTGGGATACATGAGACCATCCTGGGAGACATGGCCAGCCTGGGGTACATGAGGCACTAAGGGAGATCGAGAAAATGAACAGAGTGAGAGAGCGACTAACGTGAGTCTGGCTTGTTTGGGTGAGCAGCTCCAAGAGTGTCTGCATAAGCCTGCACAGCCTGTGTGCGGGCAGAGGGCTGTTTAACCAGGGTCAAGGTTTTGCCAAGTTATTTACAACAAAGGGGGTCTAATTAATACACCAGGGAGAGGAGTTCATCTTCGGTCACAGGAGTCAGGCCTTGCCGAAGCAGTGGCCACTTTGTGGGCTTCTTCATCTCAAACCGCAGCACAGGGCAGAAGCACAACCCTCCTGTGTCTCTTGTTATGCATTCTTCAAGAGCCTGACTTTTCAGAGAAGGCTTTATAGGCCAGTGCTGGCCACCTCTGTTCCCTGGACATTTCCTTCAGCTAGTGGTGTTTGCTGGGATCACCTTAAACGAAGATTCTAGAGTTCTGGGGATCCCAGTAACTAACCAGCCTGGCCTATCCCATCCAATTCTATGGCTACAGGAAGATCAGTCCCCTGCCTCATCAGGGGCAGTCTGGCTAGATTGCCCTTGGCCAACTCTTAGAGAAACAGCAAGTTCTTAGCCCACCCTTACCTGCCCCACAAGACTGGGCACAGCTTTCTCTGACATCTGCTCTTCTCTGTCTACAGGTTTCCTCTCCAGAGGAGGACAGAAGTACAGCCATCTCCCTCCTAGTAGGCCTCCATCCATGGTAGACAGGAGTGGCTGTTCACTGCTTAGTTTTCTCTTGGGTGGGATTACTCTGATGGTGTGTAGTGCCATCTTCCAGGGTGGCACCAGCAAAGTCTGACTCCAGCTGCCTGCAGAGGCCACTGTAACCAGCGCTGTCCATCTCCCTTCCTTGTAATATCTGCCTCTTCCAGGAGTATTTGCTGGGATTTCTGTTGACTATGATTCTACCTGACTAAGAGAAGAAAAAGCTCACCCAGCATCGGCCAGAAGCAGCTACAGGGTGTAAGCAGGGCAGGATCCCACCACAAGAGGGACTGTTTCCTAGAGATAGCCCTGCTGGGTTTAGGGCTCTTGTCTCCCGGAACGTAGGCTTTTTGTTAGCTTATCCCTCCTGCCCCTACTAACTGGCCTGAGGTGAGGCTGACTAGTTAAATCAGGCATTGAATTGAGCCTTGCAATTCTTGCTTTTAGAGTGAGACGAATGAAAACACATTGTCTTATTGATTTTGTGCAGAGTGTGCAGAGAGGCCAAGACCAGGAATGGTGGGTTCCCACTCCAGCTCTAAACATCTTAAAGGCACTTACCTCCCCGACTGTGTGCTGGATCCAACTTCCATATTTCTGAGCAAAAGACACTGAAGACAGATTTCTAGCTGGGTGTGGCGGCACACGCCTGTAACCCTAGCATTCTGCAGGAGGTAGGAGGATATTGAGTTTAAGGCTAGTGTGGGCTACATAGAAGTATGTCTCAAAAATAAAAAATAAGCCTGGCAGTGGTGGTGGTGGTGGTGGCGGCGGCGGCGGTGGCGGCGCAGGCGCATGACTTTAATCCCAGCATTCGGGAGGCAGAGCCAGGTGGATCTCTGTGAGTTCGAGGCTAGCCTGGTCTACAGAGTGAGATCCAGGACAGGCACCAAAACTACACGGAGAAACCCTGTCTCGAAAAACTAAATACATAAATAAATTAAATAACATAAAATGAAGAAAAGAGACAAGATATTTTTCTCTCTCTATTTTGGTGACAAGTGAGATCCTTGGATGGAAACTGGATCTGTAAGGAAAAATAAATAAATGACAGAACCATTAGCTTGATCAGTCCCTCATGACCTATCTCAACAGCTTTCAACTTTTACAGTCTTATCTATGAGGGCTCAACAGCTACATGCTTTTTGCAAAAAAAGTAAATTATTTTAGAATTCAAATTCCTTTTATTATCCTTTTCTTCCTCCTCCTCTCCTTTCTCTCTTCTTCTTTTCTCTCTCCCACCTCTCTTCCTTCTTCACAGATCTCTCCCATTCTTCTTTCCTTCTCCAATCGAAGGCAGCTACACTGATTCACCCCGAGGCTGTGACAGTAAAGTCCGAGAGCATCCTCTTGGCTCTGCCAGGGTCGGCATCCTCCCTGTTAACTCCCCACTCCACGAGGGACCGCAGCAGCGAAGAGGGAGCCTCGTTCCCCCAGAGGTTGGCTATGGTGCTGACTTTGACCATATTCAATGTCCCAAAGGAACTTTTTGCTTTTGTTGCCTCATTATCAGCTGAGGAAAATGCTGAGGGAGTCGTTGGTTCACCAAGCTCTAGGAAGGAAAATTCTGGGAGTATCTTTCTCTAAGAGGAAGCAGATTTGCTATGTATGTGGGGATAAGTGTGGTAGGTGTGAGGAAGCTGGAAAGGGGCCCAGCAGATAGGAGAAAGAGGCTTTAAGTAAGGGTGTGGGGAGGATGATAGGCCACAAGAGACGTGGAAGGGGCAATTCCCGTATAGAAGAGTACAGTTCGGATGGGAGGGTGGGGAGACGGGAGGAGTCGGGGAGAATCAACCCAAATTAAGTATATGTGAAAATGCCATAAAGGAACTTGTTACTTCAAAAGCTAATTAAAGGCCTGGAGAAATGGCTGAGCCGTTAAGCACACTTGTTCTTGCAGAGGATCCTGGTTTGTCTCAGGTGACCTAATGAGCAGTTTGGCAGCAGCACAGTGTCTCTCTCTCTCCTCTCTCTCCTCTCCCCCCTCCACCCCAGTCTGTCTCTGCATGTGTGCACTGATTGATACATAGATGTATGGAA
This sequence comes from Peromyscus attwateri, assembly GCA_902168425.1. Taxonomy (NCBI): domain Eukaryota; kingdom Metazoa; phylum Chordata; class Mammalia; order Rodentia; family Cricetidae; genus Peromyscus; species Peromyscus attwateri. The sequence goes on from CABHPP010148340.1 coordinate 35,875, forward strand.
GGCAGAGGCCAACATGATGTCCTCCTCAGTTGCTCCCCACCTTACTTTTGAGACAAGGTATAGTCTCTCGCTGAACCTAGAGTTCACTGGCTGGCATGATTGGCTGCCCAGAGAGGCTCAAGAATCCTCCTGCCTTAGCTCTCCAGCATTGGGATCACACTGCTGGTTCCTGTTTTTTATTCGGGTGCTGGGGATCTGAGCTCACATCCTCATGCTTGCAAGGCAAGTACTTCACTGCTGAAACATCCCTCCATCACTAACGTTTAGAGCTCAATCTTCCCAACGAGAGGGTTCTGCTGGTATTATCTCCACTTAATGGGAAGAGAATGAGATATCAGAGCCTGCCCCCGGCTCCAGGCACTGGATGCCAAAGGGACATCTAACCCTAACCCTGCATGCCTGCAGAACCCGTACTTCAAGCAGTTGGCGACGCTACAAGGAATCTCATAGATAAAATGCTTGCATCCTTCATGTGCCCCACCCTGGGCAGTGGCCCTGCGTAGGACACCTCTGAATCTCTCTCTTTGAATCCTCATGACCATTGTCTTCGGAGAGAGCTGTTACTCTCCACCAGAGATGACACGGACAGAGAAGTTCAGAACACATTTCTAACACTGAGTCCAGGCAGCACAGTCTAGACTAGAGATTGTCAAGTTAACTCCAAAGCCAGAATCTTCTCAGACACCGTGCTGATATGATAACAAGACACAAGAGCCACCAGCCATCTCCTACAGACACCTGCTCACTCCCAGCAAGTCCAAGAAGAGGGAAGCCAAGGCTCTTAAGTGCTGTGGTATTTCCTGGAGGTCAGGTGGTTTAATATTATTAATTAGTATTAGATGATCGTTGAATAGACATCAGGAGCTCCAGAAAAGAGTTTACACTCTCACTGGATTATGTGCAGGATTTGGATGTTTATATGTTTTAAGCGTTGATTCCCAGACCTATGTTTGACTATAATCATCACCTGTCCACTCCAGGGAAGAAGGAGGGCTAAGGGGTGGGCCGAAGTGTCTCTCTTGGCTCTCACTCCCTTCCTCAGCCACCACTTTTTAAGCATTCACTGAACAAGACCTAGCTGTTGGGATGACTGTGGGTGCTCTTGGTGGTCACCCTCCCCAGTTCCCTTTGCAGCTGATGCACTGGCTTTTTGAATGGTAGATTCTGGCTGCTGATGACCAAGAGCTGCCCCTCCTCCAGTGACTGGCCCCCAGCCTGAGAACTGCTTTTCCCACCAAGACCCAAATTTCCTCCCTACACCCATATAGTCACATATGATGAAGTGACACAGGGACATGAAGCGGAAACCTCGTGTCTCTTGAAGGGGTGGCTCTGCTGTACAAATAACATTCTGGGACTCTGTGGAGCCAGGTGGAGGCCTTCCCTTCTCCTTCCCTTCTTACTCTCACCTCCCCACTCACCCCGGCTTTCTCCTGAGAGTACTTCCTCAAGGTATCAGGTGCACCCAATCCTTGTTTCCGGCTCTGCTTCTGGGGCTCAAGGGGGTCAGGTGACACAGGTGACTGAAGACATCCTCATATGCAGAGATGGTGCGTTATAAGTAAGGAGTGGGAGAGATCACAACATTCCAAAGAACCACGTGGAACAGGCTGGAGGGCACTGGTGTGAGTGGAAACAGTCACTGGAGTCGAGGGTACACCAGGGGAGCCAAGCCACCAAGGAGATGAGGAGAAGGGTAACCGGCTTTCTTAGAAGTTCTGAGAAAGGCTCCGAGATAGTGAGCAACCTCTACCCCACCCATCCTACTTCCTCCCATCCAGGTTAGGGAAGCCATAGCAGGTCAGGGGACAAGGGAGGAGGCAGAAGCCTTGTCCTGATGGTTCTAATAAAAGGTCTCCTGAGAGAGCCATGGCAGACCATCTTGAGGCAGGAATGAGTCGTCTAGATCATGAGCTTACCCTGACTGGCTGAAGGCCTAGTCCACTTTGAGATATTTCTATCTAGAGAAAAGGGATAAGGCGATCTTCATACATACCTGCCGGACCGTTGGCCTGGGGTCCAGTTCAGAAGGATTCAGCGATGAAGTAGGCAGCTCCCAGGGCCCCCAGAGCCACAGCAACAGTTCCGAGAGCTTGAAGTACGTGAGTTACGGGGAGTGCAGTGTTTCCTTGAAGGTTTTCTATAAAGCAACAGAAAGGGGGGTTTGGGGAGAAAGATTTATGTCTGTGTACTGGAAGGAGGCAGTGGATCTTACAGGGTCCCCTCCTGATCTTCCTCCGCAAGGAAGGAAAGGTTATTCTAAATGGTGTCCCCACCCCTTCCAACAAAGCTTCCAACAATACCCCTGGGGCATGAGGGTGGCCTGGCCTAGGCCTGATGCCTAGAGGGGTAACAGGGTACGAGGGTGGTCCAGACCACGATGTGCCAGGCCATGTACCAGACACCTCCCACTCAAAGTCCTCTTGAAGCTTCACAACAACTCTCTGAGGCCTTTCAGAGATGTTTAGATATCAGGGAATTACATTTTAGTTACACCCACTACAAAGACTGGAGCAGCAAATGAGTGTGCTAGTACATGCAAGGAAGGCGTTCAGAAATGCAGTGTCCAGTTTGATAGAAAGCCCTCTAAAGCAGGGGTTCTTGTCTAACGTGAATGCCTGTCCCTCTAAAGCAGGGGTTCTTGCCTAACGTGAATGTCTGTCCCTCTAAAGCAGGGTTCTTGTCTAACGTGAATGCCTGTTTTAAGTCCTCTGAGAAGGTAAAGACTGTGGAAGCAGGGGCTCCCATGGGAAAAGAAATAAAAACCACAAGTCTTGCCCTGGCCACGGGGTTCATGCCTTTTCCCCTTGCTTTCCTAAGTCTGAACCCTGTTTTTGGTCCCCCCTACAGCTTAAAATACCCCCCCCTCTTCATCTTAAGCAGTAGAGGATCCCAGGATGCTTTTAGAGTTGACTCCTACGCTGGGCACATAATGCTGTGGGCCCTGACATGGTGCTGCCTTGCTCTGAAACTCCCAGAAGCCCTCCTGTACCCAACACTCCCTGTTTGGGGAAGAGGTTTCTAAATGCATGCATCTTGGCTAGCTCCCCCAGATGAACACATCAGAAGGTGAAGATCTCTAGGTGTTTGTCCCTCAGGGCATCTAGCATCCTACCAGAGCAGGCTTTGATTTTCCACCCATGGGAGCCCTCAGAACCACGTGGCAGCAGGTGAGTGGACAGACTGTGTGGGTGAGTGGAGGGCAGACTCTTCCTGGGTGGGACTGACTAGATGGTATCTCTGACTCCAGGCATGTCTTATTCCCCCAGATCAGCTCTGTATCTGTGTGGGGTTATTTTTTTCTTTCATATTCTGCAAGAGAGGAAGCTGGAAAGGGTAGGAGAGGAGGTGGATGGGACAGTGAGCTGCGCTCCTGATGTAGGATGTGAGACCTCCAAGTGGAAGGACCTCTTCTAGGGGTTTTTGTGAGGTCTTGAGTACAAGGGGGCTGCTCCTGTGGGTAGAGGCCCCTCTCCTAGCCCCAACACATAACCCAGAAGTCCTGCAAGAATGAGGCCGTCTTCAGTCTGTTGTTAACGTGGACAGGGGCCTTCGCATGAGTAACAGTGGTTAGATACATTTCTTCTGGTGTCTTTGTGGAAGAGGAACAGCGGAGTAAAGACTGGGTGATGCCATGATGGAGGAGGGGGCTGCTGATAACAGACCAGTCTGGAATATATGGCCCTTATGGATACTCAGGGTAACAGCGTGACATATTCTGAATGGGACAGGTTTTGCTATTACTAGCAGAAGGGGCTTATGAGTTATAATCAGGTTTATCAATGAGTTCCAGGGATAATTCACATGTGGTGTAATAAGTAAATGCTCCCTGTGTATGCTATGAGACAAAAAAGGAAGTGAGTGGTCCCAGGTGACTGGAGTTTATAAAGGGCTAGGTGGGAGAGTGCTCTCAGGAATGAGGGCTTCGGTGGAAAAGAGAAAGGTACCACAGGAGTCTGTCCACCCAAGCAGAATTGGTTATTTAGAGGGGAAGGCTTTCCTTTGGAAAGACCTATGGTTTTTGGAGGAATTTATTACACGATTGCTAATAAGGTCTGAGGACAGTGCCTGGCCCTGGGAAATGTACACTCAAGGCTCCAGCCCTCCCACTGACTCAGGAACCTGTAGAAGGTGAGGAGGTTTGGGAATTGTCTCCCTGGCATGGCTTGCCAGTCCCGAGGCAGAAGAACATCGAAGATGCGGCTGTGGCACAGCCCCAGACGACGCCAGCAAGCAGAGCTGCCAGGGCAGGCTGCACAGGAGCAGGAGCGTGGAGCCACATAGGTCATAGGCACTGCTGGGCAGAGAAGGGGAGAGATGAGGGCTGGCGGCACTTGGTTCCCGGGGGTGGGACACAGTCTCAGGGCAATTCTAGAAGGCACCCGTGGCAGCTGCGGTGTTACCAAAAGAAACCCTAGGCTTTTAAAAGACATTGTCAAAGATGTGAGGTTGAAAGCCTCATGAAGGCCACTCTCCTACAGTGCCACCCTTCAAACACAAGGAGGGACTAGTCGCTTGGGAGAATACATGGGGTGTAGACCGATGTTACTTGGGAAGAATTACAACGAGAAGGTGGCTGCTTACACCTGTATAGTGCTTCCTGTTGTTATTCATGTCTAACTGTGACAGAAATCCTGGGACATGGAACGCTGCTGGTTTCATTTTTCAGATAAGGAATCTGAGGCTCAAAGAATACAGCAAGTACTTTACAGAAGCGGACCTCAGGGTTTTTCTTCTTTTCTTTCTTTCTTTTTCTCTTCTTTTTTCTTTCT